>LAPY01001354.1:94831-105940 GCA_000970635.1 Eragrostis tef
CCGCCGCTTCGTCCTTTTGTGTTCTCGTAAGTTGCCGTCTCAGCTCCAACTCACTGACTCGCGCTTCGAATTGTGTGGACAGATCCGACGGTGCGGTTCCTGAGGGAGCGGATGGAGAAGGCCGGCTGCCAGGTGTGGCCGCGGCTCATCCAGGCGGCCACCTGCACGTCTGCCGGCGGATACGCCAGCCGGGAAGGGGTACGCTCTTCTTTCTTTCCGTTTTATTTCCGTGCTCTCATTGGGCTCCATGCTTGAAGGTCCGAATATGTTGAACAATCACATTGCTGCCATTGCTGTGCTTGGACTTTGGAAGTGTGCCTGGCTATTTATAAGTCGTGAAAATTCAGTGCAACATCAATTCCGGCGGAACATGCTATGAAGTATGAACAGTCTAGTCTGGATTTGGCAGATGGCAGTCCTTTAGCTTTTTGTCCAACATGATTAGCTCATAGTTAGCTACAGTAGTGTTCAGATTCAGTATTTTTCATCAGATCAAACATATTAGGATTTAGGAGTAAGTGGATCACTTAGTTCAGGCATGACTGCATGAGCCCTGAAATTTTGCTTATTCCCTGGGGTAATGGAGCAACTAAGCTCACTGTGAGGAACAGCTGAATTGTGTAGTTTACGTAATTGCTCAATATCGAGGATTTCGTTTAGAGATAGTGATGAAGTATGTACGACTCCATTCAGGATTTTAGTTAACTGTTTTCGTGTAGGCAGATGTAGTGCAGCTTGAATATCTATGTCAATTGCACATCAATTGGCTTTTTGCTACAATTAGTGACTTTTTCATCAAACATGTAGCAGCTTATTTTTTTGAAAGGAAAGTTCAGCTTGCATGTTTATGTTCCATTTGCACATCAGTTTTTTGAACCAAGGAACATTATTTTTTCGAACAAACATTTGCATATCAGTTGACATCTTATTGTTAGATGTTAGTTGCTACGACCCTGGCTCACTAAAACTTGGCTATTTGAACAGCATAAAAATGTTATGTGATGTGTTATTCTCCTTTTGCTTGCAAGGCATCAGTTGAACTCAAGTTTGATGTGGATGGAAGCTTTCTTTCATATTATTTTTCTCAGTAATATTGTGAATCATTATAGCTCTATGTGCTTATGAAGTTGTTGAAAATTTTCGTTGCACAGTGTTTGCATTGATTTGTCGTTTGAGTGTTGTAAATTTTCTCATGAATTAATAATGTCAGAAGAAAAGGCTTAATTTCCCTATGATTTGTGTCCAGGTAAAAGTTTGTTGTAATCACATGCGATTTCAAGATGAGATAAATCAAGTCATTATTCATGAGCTGATACATGCTTATGATGACTGTGTTGCCAAGAATTTGGACTGGAAGAATTGTGCTCACCATGCCTGCTCTGAGGTAAGAACAATATTTGCCACGTCTCATGTTTGTTTTTATGTGATTGAATTATAGTTATGTGCATTGTTGACTGTATTTTTCTGTTCTTAGATTCGGGCCAATCACCTTAGTGGCGATTGCCATTACAAACGTGAGTTATTGCGTGGCTTCATGAAGATAAGGGGTCACGAGCAAGTAAGTCTCTTTTTTAACTTAGTGACATGTTAATGACATAAATCATATGCGCCTTTGGGCCTTGCTTCTTTGTTGTCTTTCTGTGTTCCATACATGCATAAAATCATTGCATATGAACTTACGGGCTTTGAAAGTCAATTTATTTACATAGGCCATAAATACTCAAATAAGTATGGTCAGATTTAAAGATAATCTGATGATATTGAGATTTCCCACTGAGTTTCCAGTGATTCCTTGAGGGCTTATTGTAACTTCACTTACTATCCTCTTCTAGCTCAAACCTTTTGTCAAGTTGATTTTTTGTCTTTTGTAATTATTTGTGTGTCTCTGAAGGATTGTGTCAAAAGACGGGCTCTGATGTCCGTCAAGAACAACCCATACTGCTCGGAGGCCGCTGCAAAGGATGCAATTGAAGCGGTGTGGGATATATGCTACAATGACACACGGCCATTCGATAGAGCTCCGTGAAGTCTTCTGTTGTGCTTGATCTAATTTTGTGCATGCCTGCTGGGATATTTTGATGCCCTTCAGAAAATTGTAATAGGTTAACAAAATGTGACGGTAGAATTCAAATTACTTATGCAAGGCCAAACCTCTGTTTCACGGCACCTGAGTATGTGAACATTGTAATGAATCAGGTCATGTAATTCAATTCTTTTGCATGACATAATAAGGTCAGCACAATTACCTTCCGCCAGAAAATGCTATTGATGGTGCTGTGTTCCTTCCTTTGTCTTTGTTAGCATAAAGCAATAAACACGGTAGGAATGATTGCAGACCCTGTGGTCAAGATTGATCTTACTATAGCCTAATGGTTAGAGCACCTGAGTAGCATCTAGCAGACCTGGGTTCAACTCCCTGTGGGAGCGAATAACCAGGCTGGAATAAAAGAAAAATTAAAAAAAAAAGGTTGGGGTATCCCCTACTGACTTCGGTCAAAAAAAGATTGTATCTTACTATACTGCCCAGTCTGGATTATTTGACGAAGAACATTGGCAATGTATGTTTCAAGTTGAGCTAGCTCCAAGGGTGTTTCCCCTTTGTTGCCATGCAAATTTCAGTGACTTTCTGGATACCTGGATACTTAGCAACCGCTGAATTTCTACCCTCGCCATCCTCATGTTTTAGGGTAAAAGTACATCATGTCTAGCTAAAGAACAATTCAGCCAATATAAATGTTGGTTTTCCAGGTTTCAGCAGATATGTTTCCTAACAATAGATGCGTATGCCACTATTGCTACATGATTTCTGTTCACGACCAGAGTATGTTTCTGTCCCATTCATGATATGTTTAATATTCAGATTGTTAGTTTCAAGAGTTTGCTTTGCCATAGCTTGAAGAGATTACTTTGCCAATTGAAGTGTTGAATAATATCCCTCGCAAAAAAAAAAGTGTCGAACAATATAACTGAACTGTGCTTGTTGTGGAAAGTGGCGACAGTATCGTGTATATGCTCCATAAACTTTAGCACTATCACCAATCTACTTTCACCAAGTATCAGGACACTAAAGTATCCACGGGCAACAATACTGTCTTTTCCAGCTAAAGACAAGTTAAGTGATACTCAATGATATGTCGCATTCATCTGTAGGCCAGTCTTGATGACCACTACGAAATAGATCCTCAAATGTTTGTTTTGACAGAAGACAACAGCATCAAGTAACGATCATCCCGACGATCACTATCTATCAAGCTGCTTTCACAAACTATCAGGGTACTTAAAGCAGCGAGTAAATTGCATTGGAGGTCACTAAACTTGTTCTGTATGTGCAAATAGGTCACCGTTCTTTGAAACAGGACCAATACATCACTAAACCCTTTTTAGCCGAGCATCCGAGGTCACCGGAGCCGAACTCTCTCTAATCAAGCTGACATGGACGCCACGTGCTAACCACATCGGGTGGAATGGATTTTTGCATTGGCACCCCGTATGTTTACTCAATACTAATCAATGACCCACATATTCATCTATACGTATTCATCTATTAAACAACATCGTTCACAACTCCCAGGACTAGGGTTCGGCGACGGCAAAGACGGCCAAGCGACCATCAGCAACACGGTGAAGATCGCAACTGCTTCGTTTGGAGAGTACGACGCTTGCGGCGGTGGAGATTGCCAGTATTCCCTCGCAGATGGCCGGGCGGCTGCGCGGAGCCGAGGAACGCCAGCCTGTGTATGGTTAGTGTTTCGATCTACTTCCCTGAAATTTGTGAGATTCGCTATTCAATCATGCATGTAGTGCCGGGTCTTGTACGTATAGTTTCATAGGGAGTCGTGAGAGGATGACTTGCATTACCATGCATGCATGGCATCAATGATCATCTCTGCTTCCGACGCCACATAGTCTCGAAATAGACAATATCTATTCGTTAAGCACCTGTAACTCTCGGCTTTTGGGACTGAATCATCTTATATGTCCAGCATGTAGGTTTAAGTTGCTATTTCTCTGCCGTCAATTAGATTGTCGGTTGAAAACTGAATCATTTGATGAAAATTTATGGCAGGTGCAGATGATGATGCTTTCACGTTGGAAGTGCACCATGGTGGATTATTCCTTGGTTATGGATCAGACAAGAAGTACATAGATGGCATGGTAAACGTTTTTGATTGGTGTGAGTCTGACACATGGTCACTCCTGTGGATAAGAAGTACGTAGATGGCATGGTAAACTTTTTTTGATTGGTGTGAGTCCGACACATGGTCACTCCTGTGGATTTCAGACTTTAAAAAGGAATTGGGATACAACACCACAGATGAAGTCAATGTGTATTGGTTAGTACCAGGAAAGGGTTTATTTGATGGTTTGAGACTGTTGCAGAGGGATTCTGATACAAATAGTATGGTCTCGATGGTTCCTCGGCACAGGACGTTGGTGGTGTACTTTGAGCATGTGAACTTAATTTCTGCGATGCTATGGGATAACACCTCATCAGAACCGATAGAATCGTTGACAGTGATAAGCCCTAAGAAACCTATCTACAATAACCCTGGTGGTGAAGGTTCAATAGCAGGAGTTGAGCTAGATGCAGTTAGTGGGAATAATTCTGACGACGAGGATGACGATCCAGAATTTGTAGATAGTGACTATGAAATAGAAGAGGATGATGATGATTTGTTCGATCAGTTTGTGGACCTAAAAGAAGCAAAAGATGTGGCAAATACTGAAAAGGGCAAAGATACAGCAATTCAGCTATGCGGGGCTGATGACTTACCATATGAGGATGATGGTGGGCTGTATGCACCAGATTCAACAGATGATGAAGGTGATGTAAATTTCAAGTTCAAGGCATTCAGACCAGAGGTTGATATGTCGAATCCCCAATTTAAGGTTGGTATGGTGTTCTCATCTGTTGTGGAGTTGAGACAAGCTATTACAGAGTATAGTGTGAAAAACAGGGTTGAAATCAAGATGCCGATAAATGACAAGAAGAGGATCAAGGCGCGTTGTGCTAAAGGATGTCCATGGTACATGTGGGCATCAGATGACAGCAGGTCAAAATGCTTCATGATCAAGAGATATGTTGGCGAGCACACCTGTCGAAAGGAATGGGAGGTGAGGAAATTTACCGCAAAATTCATTGCTGAGAAGTACATTGAAACTTTCAGGGGAAATGATAGGATGACTCTTAGTAGCTTTGCAAAGGAAGTGCAGAAGGACTTCAATATGACTTCATCTAGACACAAGCTTGGCAGGGCCCGTAAGTTAGCACAGAAGGCAATCTATGGAGATGAGGTGGATCAGTACAACAAGTTATGGGACTACGCTGCTGAGTTGAGAAGGGCGAATCCGGGCTTCTCATTCTTTCTTAACTTGCAGAATGGATGCTTTAGCACTATGTATGTTTCGTTGGATGCATGTAAAAGGGGTTTTCTCAGTGGATGCAGACCTATAATTTGCCTTGACGGATGCCATATAAAAACAAAATTTGGTGGAAACCTATTAACTGCGGTTGGTATTGATCCCAACGATTTTATTTTTCCCATTGCGATGGCAGTTGTTGAGGTGGAGTCAAGGATTTCTTGGGATTGGTTTTTGCAAACCTTGAAAAATGACCTTGGCATTGAAAATACATACCCATGGACAATAATGACTGATAGACAAAAGGTATTGTGCATATCTTAACTTTAATAATTAAATGTTTATACTGAAGCTAACAACTAACGTTTATGCAGGGTCTAGTACCAGCTGTGAAGAATATGTTTCCAGATAGTGAGCATAGGTTTTGTGTAAGACATCTCTACCAGAATTTTCAAGTTTGTCACAAAGGGGAAGCTCTGAAGAATCTATTATGGGAATAGCAAGGTCGTGTACTGTCGAGGAGTGGACTGCTAACATGGAAAAAATGAAGTTACTGGACAAGGACGCTTATGACTACCTAGACGAGATTCCTCCCAACACCTGGGTGAGGGCATTCTTCAGTGACTTTCCAAAGTGCGACATTCTTCTCAATAATAATTGTGAAGTCTTCAATAAGTAAGTGCAGCTTGAATTCTTAAATGTATATAATCCTTCTCAAGTTGTACAACATGGAAAATAACACACATGATTTCAGGTATATTTTGGATGCACGAGAGTTGCCCATTTTGAGCATGATGGAAAAAATTCACAGCCAGTTGATGAACAGGTTTTTCACCAAGCAATCTGAGGTTGCAGAGAAGTGGCAAGGTCCTATTTGCCCAAAGATCAAGAAAAAGGTTGAGAACTCTGAAATAGCTAATACTTGTTATGGAGTCATAGCTGGTATGGGAATTTTCCAAGTCCATGAGAAGGATCGAAAGTACATTGTCGATATCAAGACGCAAAGTTGCGAGTGCAGAAGGTGGGATTTAACGGGTATTCCATGCAGTCATGCTATATCTTGCATGAGGCATGAAAGAATCCATCCAGAAGAAATGGTTGCTGTATGTTACTCAGTTGAGGCCTTCAAGAATGCATATGGATCCAACATAATGCCTACTAGAGATCAGCGGAGTTGGAATAAACAAAATGGAGTGCATGTCAAGCCACCAGTATATGAGAAGAAGGTCGGTAGACCTCCAAAAGCTAGGAGAAAGCAACCACAAGAGCTGCAAGGAGGGACCAAGTTCTCCAAGCATGGAGTGGAAATGACCTGTAGCTACGGTAAGGATCCAGGGGACACAGTCAACGGGTGTGAGCTGAAGAAGACACGAAAACTGCCTGTCAAGGGAAGCAAGAAACAAAGACAAAATGAAATTACAGGAGATATGCAAGAAGAATATCAGGAGCAACCTACCATGACACAGGTTTGTAACTATAGAATATTTACTTTTTTTAAAAAAAACTTCATATGCAAACTAAATTGTGTTAACTGCAGGAGTTCATGTCTTCTGGAGGAAGCACTTTCCAACAAATGCCCACCACCATGCTTTCCCAGATGACAGATGAGGTGAGTTTCATTACCTACTTCGATGTACAATTTTTTGTTCTAAAATAGAACAGTGTCGAAGCCTTTGTAGCAAGAGTTTGATCGTCTAATTTATTTCTTGGTAGTCAATGCCCTCTAGGATACCATTTCAGTCGCCAGGACCTCTTCCAGATTCAGCATTCATACAAGCTAACAAGCCGCAACCAAGACCCACAGCCCCTCTATCAACAGCAACAAAGGAGGGAAGGGCTAGTATGAAGAAGCGCTTTCAGAGGAAATGATAGGATGATTCTTAGTAGCTTTCCAAAGGAAGTGCAGAAGGACTTCAATATGACTTCATCTAGACACAAGCTTGGCAGGGCCCGTAAGTTAGCACAGAAGGCAATCTATGGAGATGAGGTGGATCAGTACAACAAGTTATGGGACTACGCTGCTGAGTTGAGAAGGGCGAATCCGGGCTTCTCATTCTTTCTTAACTTGCAGAATGGATGCTTTAGCACTATGTATGTTTCGTTGGATGCATGTAAAAGGGGTTTTCTCAGTGGATGCAGACCTATAATTTGCCTTGACGGATGCCATATAAAAACAAAATTTGGTGGAAACCTATTAACTGCGGTTGGTATTGATCCCAACGATTGTATTTTTCCCATTGCGATGGCAGTTGTTGAGGTGGAGTCAAGGATTTCTTGGGATTGGTTTTTGCAAACCTTGAAAAATGATCTTGGCATTGAAAATACATACCCATGGACAATAATGACTGATAGACAAAAGGTATTGTGCATATCTTAACTTTAATAATTAAATGTTTATACTGAAGCTAACAACTAACGTTTATGCAGGGTCTAGTACCAGCTGTGAAGAATATGTTTCCAGATAGTGAGCATAGGTTTTGTGTAAGACATCTCTACCAGAATTTTCAAGTTTGTCACAAAGGGGAAGCTCTGAAGAATCTATTATGGGAATAGCAAGGTCGTGTACTGTCGAGGAGTGGACTGCTAACATGGAAAAAATGAAGTTACTGGACAAGGACGCTTATGACTACCTAGACGAGATTCCTCCCAACACCTGGGTGAGGGCATTCTTCAGTGACTTTCCAAAGTGCGACATTCTTCTCAATAATAATTGTGAAGTCTTCAATAAGTAAGTGCAGCTTGAATTCTTAAATGTATATAATCCTTCTCAAGTTGTACAACATGGAAAATAACACACATGATTTCAGGTATATTTTGGATGCACGAGAGTTGCCCATTTTGAGCATGATGGAAAAAATTCACAGCCAGTTGATGAACAGGTTTTTCACCAAGCAATCTGAGGTTGCAGAGAAGTGGCAAGGTCCTATTTGCCCAAAGATCAAGAAAAAGGTTGAGAACTCTGAAATAGCTAATACTTGTTATGGAGTCATAGCTGGTATGGGAATTTTCCAAGTCCATGAGAAGGATCGAAAGTACATTGTCGATATCAAGACGCAAAGTTGCGAGTGCAGAAGGTGGGATTTAACGGGTATTCCATGCAGTCATGCTATATCTTGCATGAGGCATGAAAGAATCCATCCAGAAGAAATGGTTGCTGTATGTTACTCAGTTGAGGCCTTCAAGAATGCATATGGATCCAACATAATGCCTACTAGAGATCAGCGGAGTTGGAATAAACAAAATGGAGTGCATGTCAAGCCACCAGTATATGAGAAGAAGGTCGGTAGACCTCCAAAAGCTAGGAGAAAGCAACCACAAGAGCTGCAAGGAGGGACCAAGTTATCCAAGCATGGAGTGGAAATGACTTGTAGCTACTGTAAGGATCCAGGGCACACAGTCAACGGGTGTGAGCTGAAGAAGGAAGGAAAACTACCTGTCAAGGGAAGCAATAAACGAAGACAAAATGAAATTACAGGAGATATGCAAGAAGAATATCAGGAGCAACCTACCATGACACAGGTTTGTAACTAGAATATTTACTTTTGTTTTTTAGAAAAACTTCATATGCAAACTAAATTGTGTTAACTGCAGGAGTTCATGTCTTCTGGAGGAAGCACTTTCCAACAAATGCCCACCACCATGCTTTCCCAGATGACAGATGAGGTGAGTTTCATTACCTACTTCGATGTACAATTTTTTGTTCTAAAATAGAACAGGGTCGAAGCCTTTGTAGCAAGAGTTTGATCTTACTAATTTTATTTCTTGGTAGTCAATGCCCTCTAGGATACCATTTCAGTCGCCAGGACCTCTTCCAGATTCAGCATTCATACAAGCTAACAAGCCGCAACCAAGACCCACAGCCCCTCTATCAACAGCAACAAAGGAGGGAAGGGCTAGTATGAAGAAGCGTAGAGGTGCAGCAAAATGTAATAAGAAGTCAAGCAATAAGTGATGGCTTTTGGTTAAATACTCATGTACTGAAGTGCAACAATTTGAGTCTTTTGCTAAGTGATTACACGCTCCACTAAGATACATAATTGTAACAAAGTATTACATTGATAGACTTATTTTTATATCGTTATTCATATACTGTCTGAATCAGTTTGAATGACAACTACTACACTTGTGTTGTGCCTGTATTAGACACCAAAGCTTTTACAACGTGAGATTTTAGAAAACTTAGCCACGATGTAGCTGTGACCATCAGTTTTCTGTATGGTCATTGCACATGTCCATGATGAAGGATTGTGATGTCATTGCACATGTCCATGAGGCCAAGAAGCAATGCACCACGACGAGTATTATAGCTGCTATGACGACGAGTATTACGGCGGCCAGGAAACAACACGTATGGAGCGTAGCGGCAATTTGATCTGCGGCCGCACAAACTATTCACAGAGAGAAAAACAGAAGAATAATTGCTTCAAGGGATTTTTTGTAAAGATTGTTTATTAGTTACCATGCAAACGTGGCGTCCATGTCAACTTGATTAGAGAGAGTTCGGCTCCGGTGACCTCGGATGCTCGGCAAGAAAGGGTTTAGTGATGTATTGGTCCTGTTTCAAAGAACGGTGACCTATTTGCACGTACCGAACAAGTTTAGTGACCTCCAATGCAATTTACTCTAAAGCAGCTATACAGCCGTTCTAGCGCTGCCCCTTTTTCAGCTTAATAAAAACAGTCCTGAGGACAACTAGCAGCTAGGAGTAGCAAGACGATCAGCCAATCGCACTGCAAATTTTGTAGGCCTATTCTGTTCTGCATATGCTTAACACACTACCATTTGAATATTAAGCAAATTCAGGCTACATTCGGAGACCACGACCCTACTGAAGAACCTAGCTAGAACGATTACTCAAAAACCATGCTCAGTGTCACCTTTGCTGAATTCAAAACTCGGTCCTTGGATTACTACTACTTAATCCCGGCCTCGGCATTCGTGCCGTGCAGTGCGGTTCGCCCGCTGGGGCGAGTGGCGATCACATGAGCCGCCGTTAAACTAGCTGATCAGCTCTCGTCCCCAGAAAGCCATGGCAAGGCCGGGAGCTTAAACAAAAGACGCGAGCTCCAGAAACTATAGATTCTTCTCCATGGGATGCGACCCTCAATCCGAAGGCCGAGGCCGCAGAGGGGGACAGGACGGAGGTATTAAAACTCCAGGCTCTGAGCGCCTAGAGCCAAAAATCTCCTGTTCTTTGACTTGCAAGCTGTGCGCCCAAATGTCTTTGACTTGAGACTTGCCCCTATATATGCACACACGCACGCACTCGCAGCAGATACAAGGAGGGTAGGTGAGACCGCGAGCACGAAGCCACGAACACAGTGAGAGGCAGCATGGCGTCGCTTGGGTTTATGAAGCTCCTCGCTCTTGTGCTTTTGCTAGTCTTCGGTTCACCACTTCATCAACAAGTAGGAGTTGGTGAGTCATCTTGCTTTGTTCATCTTTACGGCAAGCACTGCTACTGCTGCTGCAAAAATATTCGATCTGAATGTTTATTCTGAATCATCTTCCCTTTTTTTCCCCTTTAATTGGTAAGGTGCTATTAGGTTGCATGACAGAAGGCAACACGCGAAGCAATGGGAAGAAGAGAGGAATCAGTTGAGGTCGTTCATGACCATGGACTACAATCCCGCTCACCGGCGAATACCGAAGCACAACTGATTCAGCTAGCTAGGCCTTTGGTGGCAAATGATCCAGCTTGCTGGGCCTTTGGGGCAGCATCAGAAAGCGTAATAACTTCGTATAGCA
>LAPY01001355.1:28913-48890 GCA_000970635.1 Eragrostis tef
CGCCTCCTCCGCCACGGAGCCGCAGACCGGCCCGGACCAGATGCTTTCCTCCGGCTGTTGCATCGCAGTTGGAAAAGACGAGCATTATTGCCGCGAGAGGACACGCACCTCCCCTGGTCCCCTGACGGGACGACGTAGATTTCCGCGACAGCGACGGCGCCCGCGGCCGGAGACGGTTGTTCTACTTCGACTTGTTACGTGAGCAGGCAGCGCCAGTCTGCTCCGGTGATCCGGGGCGTCTGGCCCCATCGGGCATCTCCGCACCGCGCCACCTGGCGACGCAGGGACCTCTCGGCGCCAATCGTGGCCGTTTGATTGGTACAAGTGGAGTCGTAGTCTGCTCCGCGATTCTGCGACCTTCGGACCGATTTGGAGTGTGTGGTCTGGGACGAGGCTCCTCTGGCCTCTCAGCGACGCGAGAGATGCAGATGCTCTTGCATTATTGCAATTTTTATGTGCTTTATTTGCCCCCACCGAATCCTGAATGAAGTGCGTCAGGATCCATGTCACTTACACAAGAGAATCATTTCTCTTTTGCTGCATTCGGATGTATCCCCACCGGCTCCTTCGAACGAACGGAAGGGTATTTCCATGCAATTTTCTTCAGAAAGTGACATATTGCCAGGGTGCAGGACCCAGGTAATGCGATTTTTGGATTCGTGATGTCGTACCAATTTAGCATCACCTAAATATCATTATTACTTCATAGAACTTGCTTGTTCTTTTCAGCTGTAAATCCTCTCATCCTCTCGATCGACTTTTCTCCCGGGAAAGAGACATTAGATCGCCTTGCTTTCTCAAGACGTGGCGTGCGACGCATTCATGATTGCCAAACTGCGAGCAAGAACCTTTTGCCAAGCCCACAGCTAATCAACAACACACCTATTAGCGCAACGGTCGCTTGAAGCTTACAAAGCATTAACTCGGAGAGCGGAAGCAACAGTGACAGGCAACTGATTCCACCGCCTAACACCTTGCTCGCTCGTAGCCCAGTCATCTGCCGTAACAAGTCACACAAGCCCAGCCGACCAGGGAACCAAGCAAAGGTCAAAATGCCCAGGCAGACGACTCTGTCCGCGTGCGAGATGGACGTCGACTGAACTGTTACCATATACCACGACCACAGAGTCGCGTAAGATTCTATCATTTACCCGGCATCTGAAGTTGCTCTCGTTCGAACGCGACGCGACGAAATGTGACGGCGACGGGGACACGGCCCCATCGCCGTCGGCCGCGAGGCGGTAGAGAACACTGGAACGGCGAGCGTCTGAAACACCTGTCCGCGGCCCATTGATATCCGCGGGAACTGCTGGCTTGGCGCTCGCATCGAACCAAACGGTCACCATCTAAGCTTGCCACATAGGGCCAAGCAAGTCTATAGCGCTAGCAGATTGATTGGGGGAGCATACAGCGACCTTGCATATAACATCATAACCTTCGTAAGATGATGTTACATGATTGGGCTGCTAGATCTTTAAAGCTGACGAACAAAGGTTGACACTTTATGAACCATCTCAGGTAGACGTTAAATAATCAAGCATGAGCTATTACTGTAGAACTCCCAATCTTTCTGTGATTTGGTTGATCTGATGGAGCTCCCGAGGGAAGAAAAGAAAATTGATCCTTCATTTGTTTCTGGGTTTCGGACCTTTACTAGGCCAGTGCACGCAGGGCAGCCATGAAGAAGCAAAGCACTAGCTATACGTGAGAGCTTTGAAACTGAAGGCCGCAGAGCTCCGATCAACGGCGTCAGGGTCGCCGGGCCCGTAAGGGCCTCACCAGCTGCGGCGCTGGCCCCACCTAGCTTGTCACCTGCGGTGTCTGCGTACAATTCGAAGGTCAGTCAGCAATCAGCGACAGCGTTAGCCGCCATGGTCCGTATCAACAACAATGGTTGATTCAAACGTAAGATTATGACTGAAGACGAAAGCGTGTTAGCCTCGCTGTTACATCAGGACACGGGCGCATCTCGAAACGCCATTGCCGGCATTCTTCCGCCGTAGACCACTGCTCGGTCGCTTGAGTGTCTACGTGTATGTGGAAAACATGCGCGACAACTTTTCCTTCCATTTTAACATTAACTCGTCCGCGTGTTTTACTGGGCTTGCATAGCTCATGAATCAGGATAATGCTGCGATGGGGATCGGAGCGTCCGGCGGATGACTCATGTCGGACAGGTCACAAGAAGAATAAGATAATTGTGATCGATAAGCGCCGCGTTGCTTGTCACAGAAATTAGTGGTGATGTAGTTGTACTTGGGCCAGCTAGCTAGCTTCTGTTTGGCTGCGGGGAACTCCCTTGTATTTATGTCAACTATTCTTTTAACCCGTGCGGGTTAGCAATGTTTGTTTGAAATTAAATGATAGATCGCTACATTTGTAAAGAGAAAATTAATCAATTCAGATAGATACTTGATGAGAAAATTCTTATTAATCATTGTTGATAGCTTACAAAAGTTTTTATTTCTAACAGATTTTCAGATTCACGACACTATCTTAGCAATAACCTTGTAAAAGACTATCAGTTGATCCATTGTCTATTCGTGTAGAAAGAACGAAGAGACTAATTAATCCTCATCTAATTACTATTAGCCAAGCGTACTTGCAAGCTAGTTGCTATCTTATGGATGCGCCTTGATCATAATTTTGTGGGATCCGGTCGCATCTATTTTGTTAGTGTGGTTAGTAGCTATGGGCTCCCTCGTCAGAAACGCTGTTTTTTCCTTTTCTGGATCCAATCTTCTTGCGAGCTGCATGTTTTTTCTGACGTGCCGCAAGCAATGACATCACAGGTTCGCAGCACCTCAGAATCGTCTCCCGTGAAGTCACCGACATCCGTCAGGGACCTTCCCGTCTATAAATGCCAGAGCCCCTCGCTGGAGTTCACCATCGCTTGGGATCACGACGATAGATCATTTCCTTTAGCAATTGCCGCACGACTATTGATCACTTACGATGCTAGGGCTAACGTGAGAGAAAATTGAAGGGACGATGTCATCAATCTATTTTACCACCGCAAATCTGAGGGTTATTTTTGAGGTATATTTTCAATGGTAGAAGTGGGTAATTATAGTCAAATTAAATCTAATGACAGAAATTATATTTTACTTTCATATGGTTTTTATTTTAAAATTTACTTATTTTCAGTTGAGTTTGAAATAGACTTATGTACATTGTTATTTTTTATTTTTTGACTCATAATGCCATGATGGGTAATTCAGAAATAGTTGTTAGAGGTATTTTTGGCTGTTATTTATTATTTCGAAATTAACTATTTTTTGACTCATAATGGCATGGTAGGTAATTTATAAATAAGTGTTAAGGGTTCTTTTGACTAAACTTTTTGTAATGACATATGTGGGTAATTTATATCATGTTAGATCTAAAAATTATTGTTTATCTTACTTTAATTTATACGACCAGATGTTTTGCTTTTTTGAGAATATCTAGCATTTTCTTCCGATTAACGTGAAGGCCTCAAAAAGAGCCTCCAATTAGTAAATGTAAGATGACACGTTTCTCACAAAAAAAATGTCAATGACATGTGGATTAGAATGTCATACACGAGGTTTTAATTTAGGAAGAAGTCCATTTTACTACTCTCAAGTATCCATACATGTATTTTTCCTTTGGCTGGGAAGCATCTAGCTAGAGGTTCCGACCCATTGGAATTTACAAAAGGTTAAACGCCGTCATGGTTAAGTATAGAAATGGGGATACTACAATCACTAGCAAGGTACTAATATATACTAGCAGGTGGCATCATCATAGATTCATAGCCAGATGATGTACCAGACTCTAAAGTTCCAAAAGCGATAATTAGGAGAAAAAAAATTTATGCATAATAGTGTATAGTTATTATGACTTCCTTATGTCACAAAAATCACACAAATAAACTGGGCAATTATAGCTTTAAGTTTAGGAGCATAACTTCAACAATATGATTAGTTCAAAACTTTTTTATGAAAACAATCACTATATTTCCAGATAGAATAAATTTGTAAAACCTCAAGTTTTATGGCTTTTTTCTCACAAAACCACAAGAATTTTGGCTTGTGTCATTTAACCCTATGTTTTATGGTTATATGTTTCACAAAACCTCACCTCTTTCAAAAATAAACATGAATATAAATTATATCTTTGTTCGGGCATGATGCAATTTCTGTAATCAATTTGATTAACAAAACCATTTAGTTGGATGCACGGTCATGCAATCTTCAAAATCTAAAGTAGAGTGCAGGTAAGATTCTATTTATCTTGATAGGGATGGAGTTTTATGAAACAATTTGACGGGTTAAAGAATACACAAGTTTAAGTGACATGAGCCAAAATGTCAGAAGGGAGGGGGGGTTGCATTTTGCAACAAGTCCCCAAACCCGAGGTTTTATAAAATTTACTCTTTAAGAAATGAAATTAAGTAGTCATAAGTCCTCCGTATCCAAACAGTGGCGGAGATAGGATTTTCAAATTAGGTATGCCTAGCAACTGCACAATCATCTTTCCTTTCATAACATTCAAGCTTCATAAAGCAGAAAGTAAAGCATAAATAGATCTTTAATAGTTCAGAAGGTTTTTGAGCGAGATTGTGTGCACAAATCAACCTATTTTGATGATTCAAGGCAAATTCTAATGTACACATATTATAGCTATTGCAAATCGATTTTTTCACAAAAAATATTAAGTGTGCATGTGCATACCCATGCACCATGCTGGCTCCGCCCCTGTATCCAAATAGCAATGGCAGACGCTAACTTAGAACACACCAGTATTTACTCAAGGCGATATCGCTCATACATCGCTACTATTGTCATACGGCGGTATCGCTCATACATCGCTATTGCAACGCAGGTGATATAGCATACGCTTCCACTTGTAGTACATTGTCGCCTGATTTACGAGCGTCCATTTACTGTAAAGTGGTTCTTCAAAAGATTAGCAATTCTCATCCAGAAAACACGCTGGCTCTTGGCCGTAGAAAAGGGTAAGAAGGAAGCACGGTCATCTGCTGAGCATTTCCAACGTAAAATGGGACTTGGGAGTTCGTTCTGCTAATACTGGACCTTAAATTGTCTTAGCAACAAGATTCCAGCCTGCGCCCACTTGCTGCGAGCCTGGAACCCGCCTTCGCCCATCCCTCGACGTTGAGCTCTCGTATCGGTGTCTTCACTCTCCGCATAGGCTATCATCTGTCGCGCACGGGAATGCGGAGGAGCACGAGCACTGACAGCACCTGCAAGGGCACGCCTGCGCCGCGGACGCAACAGCCACCGTGCAAGCACGTCGATCTGCCCAGCTGGTTTAGTTCCGTTCAGTTCGTCAAAAGGAGGTGAGGTACTGAGGTGGCAAGGAACGCGACGGAGGACGAGGAAAGCTTGCTGCAGGGGCAGGACGTACGACCGTAGGGCAAGGACGGTGCGGGATACGGACGGCTGCATCGAGGATGGCAGAGCAGCTCAGATGGGATATCGCGGTCATCAACAAAGGCGGAGCCAGGTGCCATCAGCCCATCAGTGCAGAATTTTTTTTAGCATAATGGCAGGTGTTCTGTCTTTCATTAAGAAGAAACAGCAACTGCTTATGTACATGTCGGTGGCCTAAGCCAAATAAAACAAAGATTAAATGCGACTAGAGGGGGCGGGGACTTAAGTTGATTACTCTCAAATGTGTTGCGCCGTGTGCCAAGCTTCCTGTCGGATGACCGTGACTAGTTGATCGGCCGACAATGCTTTGTTGTCAAACACCCGCCTACATCTCTCTTTTCATAGGTTCCAGGTGATGTATATGATGGCTTGCCCTCAGGAGGCGGAGAATTTTCAGCACAGACGAGAACCAAATATGCTTGCAGCGGCCCAGTGGTGACTAGCTTTCAATGTATGGTTCACACACAGAAATAGAACAGCTGCATGCTGGTTGCTGGCCTGCTGGGTTCGATTTTTTATTTTTTATTTTTGTTTTGTTTGCGATTCGATTTGGTTTTGGAACGGTATGAAGGTACCAAGAAGAGACAAATGAAGGCACACAGGGTTCCGTCGACATGACTGTCTGACAGGAAAAAAATAACTGTAGCGATAAAAAGCACGAAGCGCCAGTGGCTTTTTTAGGCAATTGGCATAGTCGACCTGTTTCAACCGTGCCACATATACCTAGTACTAGTATGAGATACAAAAGCCACCTTGATTCATGAACTATTAACATTACCCAGAAGACTCAACAAACAAAACTAAGCTGATCATCATTCATTCATTGGGCTTTATATAGTTGTAAAAGCAGTAAGTCCTGACATGTTCCAGGATTCAAAACTAAAAATGGCCAGTTTTAGGGAAGTACTACCTCAACAGAATCGAGATGCCCATGCAACATATATGGAGTTCATCAGAGTATCGCACTCACAAATAAAACTGAATTTTTAAATGGAACTAAATGACTTGAAGATATAGACCAGGGAAACTGAACAGCCGCTTGCAACTACGTCAAATGACTTCCAAGATATCAACCAGGGAAACTGAAAACAGCCGCTTGCAACTAGGTTAAATGACTTGAAGATATCAACCAGGCTAGATATAGGATGTCCCAAAATAGGTTAAAGGAACCCCTGATAGCATGTTTCAAAACCAGCTAGTGTCG
This sequence comes from Eragrostis tef, assembly GCA_000970635.1. Lineage (NCBI taxonomy): Eukaryota > Viridiplantae > Streptophyta > Magnoliopsida > Poales > Poaceae > Eragrostis > Eragrostis tef. Next base: position 35,538 of record LAPY01001355.1, read on the forward strand.
TCCAAAGTGTTGATTCATCACAGCTAGGAAAATATCATGCACACCAATTCTCCTATCCTTGACAGGGAATAAAACCTAGCTTCTGCTTGCATTTTTTCATTTGGAATCTCGGATCGAGTTTCAATGACTCTTCATCCTCATTTCTGTTATTCCCTTCAGGCATTGCTGGACAAGACTAATTCAAGGAACCTTACAGAAATGGACAATAGCTCTAATATTGTATGCCAGGGCAGATATCTGGGTTGCATGTTCCCCTGAATTGGGTCCTCAGTAGCACCTAACTCGCTACCATAGTCTATACTTCATGAAATGATGAACACATTCTACAGCCTGTGTGTACATCAGTTGGTGCAGAAACAAGGATATGCTGCACCTGCAACTTCAAGCAAGTGAAATAAAAGGCACCAGACCGACTTATAATGACGAGAGATTTGCTTAGACACAGAATCCTGTGATGCACTAAATGATGTATGTGTAGCAAATGCACCCAAGTAACCCAAATATCATTACGTTTCAGTGTACAGCCTTAACCACAAATTCTGCAAATGTAAAAACCTGTAATTAGCTAAATAACTTACCTAACCTAGCAGCATGACCTGATCGATCAAAAGGAGAATGCGACATAAACTTCATTATTCGGTGACTAGTGATGAATTGCACCTATAAAGGCCAATCCAAGTTTTGTCTATATAAAAGGACCAAGGCAAAACTATAGCCATACTATTGACCATACTACTTATATTTTTAGCTCTATAGCCATTTCCACCAGGAAATGTTCGATTATGTTGTTGGTCATATATGTGTCACATTATAGTTGTACCTATTAACCTATCTCAAAGAAATAATTTCATTATATTTTTTCCAGATCATCACAAGCTCACAGAAACCGTGACTTGGATTACAAAAAAGTAAGATCAACTCAACTCGTTTCAACATACAGGCACTAAAACACTCTAAAGAACAGGGAATTTTCAGAGCAGCTCTCCTGAAGCGTATGGAGATAGGCATGCGACTCATGTAAACCAAACTGATCAGTAATCCTTGAAATAAACTTGGAACATGATCCTATATAAGTTGAACCCTCTTTCCACTATGTAGCATCACCAAATGTCAATCAGATGTACTGTTTACTCTCGACTACTATGCAGCACATACTGTGGATTCTAGCATAGGCTAACACAGCACACATTTGAGTCACATTTTGCAGTCATAAAACATAGAGACAATACACGTGTATCCATATAAACAAACAATATAAATTTTACTTCATTTTTTTCACTCATACTATTTGATTCTATTTCCCTGATATTAGGACATGTACTTTTAGGACTCAATAGGACACATTAAGAAACAAACAGTACCTTCATTCAGAACATGTGCCATTCTTTTCAAGTACGCACCAAAGGACTCCTTTGGATTGTAGGGATTTCATAGGATCAAGGTCTCCGGAACAAAGGAATGAGGTAGCTCTAACCACATGCTCAGAGGAATCCAGAGCAATATCTCTTACTCTATATATATCTTTCAAATTCCTGACAACTTGTAGGATTCACCAGTATGATGCATTTCATTCCCGTATTTCCCTATCCCCAAGTTTTAGCTTTATTTCTTCCAAAGGAGCACAAAAATAACCATATAAATACTTTTTTTCTTAAATATTAGCAATAGTAATATGTAGCAATAGTGTAAAAAGAGAATACGTGACTCAAACTTTAGATTTATTGGGGAACAGTGACATGGCTAAAACGACCTATACATGCCAATGGAGGGAGAATTATAGCAATGTGATGTGCATTCAATTTTTGTACCAGCTAGAAGGACATGTTAGTATATATTTAAACAAAATCGTTTTAACTTCCACTGTAGTAGTACGGAGTTTTTCCTTGGTATAATGTTTAACAAGCCTGGATACAGATAATTACCCTATCTGCGTGGTATTTATAGAAGTAACAGTAACAAGATACACCTCATCAATGTTCATACCCTCAAGTGACAACATTTGATCAATGTTTTTTCAACCTAGCTAATGCTCCCGTGTCATGCATGTGGACCTCTCCCATCCCATCAATACCACTATACTCTAATTCAATATGAGAAATTGATATGATATCAAGGCCCATGCATGTTGTTGCTTCTAACCCATTTATTATGTAGCTCTCCACACCACTCCTCTGTCTATATTTTAGTATCTCAGATTTTACGGCTATCATTATCGGTGTACTAAGGAATAGACAAAAACGAATATGTATTCCATTTGCATATCACATCTTTTAGGTAACTTAATAGCTAGCCAAGTAACCCATATATACTGCTCGTGAAAAATACAATTTTGGTACATACACAGCATCATATTAAAAGTCATATTTCAAAGTTTCAGTTGGTAAAAGTCTTCCTCAAGTCCTCCTCCCAGTGCACTGTTTTGCAGACTCCTTAATTATATCGTTACACATGTTCAGTGTGCATGTTGTAATCTAAAAAATTCCATATATCAGATTGGAATTAGCTCAGAATAAAGAATAACGTCAAGTTTGTATCTAGTGTCCTACAACTTACATATGATTCCCTGGGTTCAATTTATGCTTTGGGCAAAATGCATATCAATATAATAAAGTGTTTATATGATCTCCAGCATTGTATATTTCAACAAGCATGCCCAAAAGTATAATTACAATCCTCAGGTTCTCAAATTAGCACCCATGTCGTAAATTTATTAGTTGGAAGCATGTCATTACATATTTTCAGCCATTAATTAAACAAAATCAAAACGGAATGGTTGAGCCGGCCATGGTCAAGTCAAAGTTAGATATTGAGACTTTGATGGCTTCTACAATAATGCTCCTTTATCTATTTATACCAAATGAAAGTAAGAAATGAAACTTCAGTGAAATGCATAATGTGGACAATTCATCAGCTATTCTCGACTATGAAAGCATAATAACGTAACATACTATATCCCTACTGCGTTTATTGAAGTTTCATCGCATGCATAGTAAAATCGGATGTTCATCATCAAATTTTCAACAAGAAAAACCTGCTAATATGACAGAATTGTGTGGGGAGAAAATATAGTTTACATTATTTATGAATAGCTATTTGAATCATTACCATATATGCTACAAGCATACTAAATGCCTGTTCACATGAAAAAATAGTAAACAAAATCATTAGCATGCTGCCGTCAGACATAAATATTTAGCTAACAATAGTGATGAGAAGTCACGCCAGATGTTTATATCCATAATTTTGTATCAGTTTATTTCATATTGATGATAAAAAAATAGAGTTGGCTTGATGATCCTGTAACTAGATCTTAATGGAAATTATACACATTAGAAATTAGTGCTATGACTTTGTGCACGGTCAATCACCTTCAAGGGCATGGATATGTAACCATTATAGTACTGTATCTTCCTGATGGAATCCATTTTTTCCTGTTGAAGAATTACTCATTGTCCTTATAGATTAATTTTATGGATCCAAAGTTTGAGTTGGCAATATGAATAAAAAGAACACCTGATAGTTTTAATAAGATATGTTGACAAGTCAATTTTCCAAGTCATAAATCACAGGAAAACTTGGAAATTAGCAGCATATATAATTTGGAAATGCCATCTACACATATCTTGTTCGGTGTCAAGTGGTATCTTGCAGCTACAAATACATATATAGCATGCAATTAAAAGTAAAAGCAAACAAAGATCTATATATGCAATTTGTAACTGCCATGCTATGTACTTGTAGCTCCATCAAGTTTAAGAGTAACTATAGATCTTTCGATCTAGCTGCTGATGAGACTGTGTAACAATTAAACAAGAACTTTAAAAATAGGTCCCTTAGACCCGGCCTGCTTTGGAGGCCTTGGTGAGAGCCAGGGAACGAACCTTAAACAAGAACTTCAACGGATCGAAACTCTATTTTTTTCCCCATAAGGTAGGGTTCCTACCCGAAATTTCATTGACATAGTGCATAGGCAACGAGATTACATGAGCCTTTCAAAGTTTTAGCTACTACAAGCAAAGAAAGGGCGAGTGTCTAAACGTGATTAAAATAAAGAACTCCAACTGAAACTCTATGTGGCATGCATACAGAAACAGCACATAGAGAACACCGCAACTGTTTTCTTTTGCACTCATAGCTGTTAGGAGCTGGATGCATAACTGATGATGGATTACAAATAATGGAGCACTGAAACTACAAATACAAGCTTGAAAGGCTGGAGATAGTGCAAGGCTAGAGTAAAATCCCAACAGGATGCCGAATCAATGATTAACCAAGTGCTCTATTCCGCATACAATAAAACGACATGTATTTCACACTGTGCTTTTTTCCAGCATAGAAGATCATATTAAAAGGACTGTTAATTAAAATCCATCCACAAGTGAGTTACGAAAACAAATGGTTCTCTGATCGGGCCAAAGAGTAACTAACGGCTTATATATGTGATATATCGTCTGACGAACACTAATTCTCTCAAATTAAGAACAAGAAGCATACATATGCAAGCAGGCTGATCAAACTGAACACAAGGCAAACAACAGCATGAATGAAACAGCCAGTTAACTACAAAGAAAACTCATAGCAAGCTCTCATATCATGAGATGCAAAATCCCCGATAGAATTTGACGAAACCGTTCGACTAGAAAACTCCAAGCCTGGACAAGTAGTAACAAGATATGAACCATACCAGTGTTGGTAAGCTGCGTATCAGGAGACATACACGCATCAGCATAAGGTGCAGACACGGAGAAGCCTGGACTCACCGAAGTTGAAAGATTACCAGATCTGGCAAGCGCCGCCGCCGGTGGGCACCCTATTTCACACTTGCAGCCAAGCAGATCTACCTCTGACCACCACATCTCCATGGCTGCCTCTCACACCAACAACACAACACTCACAGACTACATAATATGAGCAAATTTAATAAAAGTGGGAAAAGATCCAGTTATTTTCTGTGAAATCTGCGAGGAAAAAGGAGAGGAGCAAGTAGACAAGCGAGAGAGAGGAGGACGGGAGAGGGAGAAGGGGTAGCAAGGACTGGTCAAAACAGTGTTTTCCGTTAAGCAAACATGGGGAGGAGAGCAAAGATCGAGCTGTGTTAATCAAATCGTCACGCGCCTTCTTCAGCCCCAAGCTACTAATAATCCATCCTCGGAAGGCACAAAGACGGCAAAAAGAAGCTCGCCAAGAAAAGCAATGAACAAGAATTACCCGGCGCGAGGATCCATGGCGTGCATGAAGCGCAGCGGCTGCCATGAAATGAAATTAAGAGTACCTTATTCCAAAGCGCAGGGAGGCCATGGGAATCCGGGCTGGAGACAAGATAAGGTTCAGGTGGGGACGCGGCAGACACAACAAGCCGAACAGTGCTCCACGGGCCACGGCGACCGATGATGTACAAGAACGGCAGCACGACGCAGCGGTGCGCAGCGATGGAAGTAGTAGGGGGGAGATGGATGTAGCGGAACAAGTCCCGAGAGTTGCGAGAGAGCTGACAGAAAGAGAAGTGAGCACGCAACAGCAGCTGCGTCTAGGCTTCAATCCATCCGTCGTCTTTATCGGCAGCAGCTGCCGTAAGATGCAGTCTGGCCGCTGCGTGCTCACTCTCTTCTGTCAGCCGCACCACCACCATCACCAACGCCCGTCCCCTCCCATCGCCGACCAACACTGCGGCAAAGTGCATGCCGAGCAGGCGCAGCAAGAACTCGACACGCAGGCAGAGAGAGAGAGAGATCGAACCACGTTATTCATAAGCTTCATCGTCGTCCTGGCCTGCTCAAATTGAGGAAGGAGGAGGCTAGAGGCGCTGGTGGGCAGATCTGGGAGAGGGTTATCCTACTGGCTGGGCTTCCTCAACCGTTTTGGTGGCATAACCCATCCAAGGGGGGGCTTATATAGACACATGGTCCACAAATTACCTTCTTGTTCATCTTCACGATATAGCCAGCCCCGCAGTTGCTAGGGTTGGACTCCGAGAGATAGAGCTCATATTCCATTCACATTTGTATTTCGGCGAAGAATATACGGGAAACAAGGCATGTTTTATTATTAGGTACGTTTTAAATTAAATTTGATGACAAGATGATTGTCCTCACATTTTATGTGTGGTTGTGAAATTTATTTGCGCACTTACGACACTTTTAAGTTTTTTTTTGTTGCTCTGACTTTGATATAGTAGCATATATTCGTTCTAGTTGATCAACTAGTATATTATATATTTTATTTAATAAGTCTGGATTCGCGTTCTTCACCTAATGTATACTCCGTAGTTATGTAAAGAGTTGGTGTCACTTGTTTCTGTCGCGATCTGACCCTTACAGGTACTGTGTTCATCAATCACTGTTCGACACACTTTTTCTCAACTCATTGTGATGCTAAAGGAAAAGATAGTAAAGATGATTCTTTTGTCCATCTAAATTACTCAAAACCTATATATTTTCATGAAGAATGTAATCTATTAATTAATCTTAGTATATATGTTATAACGTATTGCTATTTGTTTCGACATGAACAAAAGTATGAACATGTCTAGGATTAAAACTTGAGTACTCAATATGTGGTGTTGGTTGAACTACATCATATATCGGTACACGGTAGAGGAATCTTCTGCAAATTCTGGTAGAATAAAGCTGGCTCGAGACAAACATTTTGTGACATGAAAAGAAAATCGAAATTCGGAACAAGCCCATGGTAGTAACAACCGACGGAAAGCAACTCTGATTGCTGTCTTGTTTTCGCGAGTGCACTGGACGTGACAGCAACCCACGGCACATTGCGGCACCCTACAGCATTGTTCCAGTCGTCGCAGACAGTAACAAATTCAACGAAATGTTTTATCCAAACTTTAAGGATATACACAAGCCGCAGAAGATCAGCGGTACTGACGATGGCCTCCTGACGTCATGACCTGTCAGGAGCGAACACGTATGAGGCCCGGGCTCATGGCGCATTCGAGTACACGAGGGCAAAAGTGGCCACTGGCCATCAAATCCGATCAGGTTTACATCATATTTTATTGCCTTCTCTGGAAGTATTTTTGCAGTGATCAAGAAGGCACGGCCCGAGGACCATGACCTCTCTCTGCGCATGAGTTCTGTTCGATCTCCAAAGCGGGGGTATGTCCTTCCGGCTTTATTCACGTGTCCTGAAGTGAACTGTTGATAAGGTTTTAGATTTTCGAAAGATATTTCTGTTTCTGCTGCTCTTGAGGAACGTTTATCTAAAATTCAGAATTACTATTTGTTTATCGTTTGGGACCCTTTGTAAAAATAATGCAAAGCGTAAATTGCTTTTGGTTCCTGATGGTCCAACCAACACCTCTGTATCCAAGCCTTAGACTAGGCAGAAATATTGTATTTTTGCATATAATTATTTTTAGTGGTGAGAATCAAGGAGACCTTTGCAGTGACTTCTTTAATCCCAAGATCAGTCGACACTTATAGAGGTAGAGTATGAGGAGTAATACTATATGTCTACTTATAGTTTCTACAAAAATCTTACAAAATACTGTTGTGTTAATGAGTATTTCCTTGAACTATGTCAATCTAAAATCATGCAACCAACATATTTTGCAGTATTAGGAGCATTAGAAAAGGCAAATCTAGTATTGACCGTTCATGTTGTTCTGTCGATTTCAGTATTAGGATTATTAGAAGAGGCAAATCTTGAGGAGTGCAACATCGATCGTCTTTGCTAGGCACTCGACGACATGATTAGATGAAGATAGCCAACCGAAGGTGACCATGTGGCAAACTAGCAGTATACGATAGCCTCCAATGAATCAGTGATGGCAACTAGACTTGTAACTTCACGACGGGTGAAGAAGCATCTTGGTGTCGGTGGTGGGCTGTTGGCTACCTAGTGGCGGCGGCAACAATTTGACCGTCGAACACCAGCCCAAAATTTTTGTTTGATAGTTTATGGACTCAGATACGAGACTCCGAAACGAAAGGGCCTGTCGCCTAGTGGTCACAAGAGATTCAGTATGATTAGGTCCTGGGTATGACTGTCATAGGAGTGAAATTTCTTTGATCTAACGGTATTGTACTTTTAATGATAGGCGGCGTGACCATCGACAACAAGGCGTCAATGGTGACTTCGTCAATCATCTCGAGATTAGCTCAGTCTTCAAAGATGCTCATAAAGGTAAGGTTTGTGTATGTGTGTTCACAAGAGTGAGCGTGCATGTGTTGTGAGTGTCAGAATTATATCGCCACAAAAAAAAGAATTCACGTGTCCTGAAGTGAACTGTTGATAAGGTTTTAGATTTTCGAAAGATATTTCTGTTTCTGCTGCTCTTGAGGAACGTTTATCTAAAATTCAGAATTACTATTTGTTTATCGTTTGGGACCCTTTGTAAAAATAATGCAAAGCGTAAATTGCTTTTGGTTCCTGATGGTCCAACCAACACCTCTGTATCCAAGCCTTAGACTAGGCAGAAATATTGTATTTTTGCATATAATTATTTTTAGTGGTGAGAATCAAGGAGACCTTTGCAGTGACTTCTTTAATCCCAAGATCAGTCGACACTTATAGAGGTAGAGTATGAGGAGTAATACTATATGTCTACTTATAGTTTCTACAAAAATCTTACAAAATACTGTTGTGTTAATGAGTATTTCCTTGAACTATGTCAATCTAAAATCATGCAACCAACATATTTTGCAGTATTAGGAGCATTAGAAAAGGCAAATCTAGTATTGACCGTTCATGTTGTTCTGTCGATTTCAGTATTAGGATTATTAGAAGAGGCAAATCTTGAGGAGTGCAACATCGATCGTCTTTGCTAGGCACTCGACGACATGATTAGATGAAGATAGCCAACCGAAGGTGACCATGTGGCAAACTAGCAGTATACGATAGCCTCCAATGAATCAGTGATGGCAACTAGACTTGTAACTTCACGACGGGTGAAGAAGCATCTTGGTGTCGGTGGTGGGCTGTTGGCTACCTAGTGGCGGCGGCAACAATTTGACCGTCGAACACCAGCCCAAAATTTTTGTTTGATAGTTTATGGACTCAGATACGAGACTCCGAAACGAAAGGGCCTGTCGCCTAGTGGTCACAAGAGATTCAGTATGATTAGGTCCTGGGTATGACTGTCATAGGAGTGAAATTTCTTTGATCTAACGGTATTGTACTTTTAATGATAGGCGGCGTGACCATCGACAACAAGGCGTCAATGGTGACTTCGTCAATCATCTCGAGATTAGCTCAGTCTTCAAAGATGCTCATAAAGGTAAGGTTTGTGTATGTGTGTTCACAAGAGTGAGCGTGCATGTGTTGTGAGTGTCAGAATTATATCGCCACAAAAAAAAGAAGACTCCAAAAATTTTGAAAACCCAAATATTAATTTTTAGAGTTGCGGATCTAGAGGAACCCTAAAATAGTTTAAAAATCTAAATCTTTGTTTTAAGGGTTTATGGACCTAGGCGAGAATCTCAAACATAATTTAAAATCCTGCAGTTTTCTCTTCATAGAAATTTCTTCGAGTCTATATCTATCTCTCCTCAAAATGTTTTGTTTGTCTTGTGCTGGATTGAAATAATTCATTGGACCAATGATTACGTTGTTTTCAATTCATGTTGAATCACAAACGTCATACCCCAACTGCCATCCTGTATTTTTGCTATTTAACTATTGCATTATGTTGTTTTTATTTACACATCTATAGAACACAAATTAAGCTTCGCGTGATAAATTGACTATTGTCCGTATATATAGTGAATATACAGAGCCCAATTCTTTTTAAGATAATTCTCAGCAACATCGTGTGCGCTAAAATAAGATTATGGTATATAATCCTTAATGCGATCATGATGGACTGCTATATTAGTCAGGTGGATGAGAACTTAAAATAAGCCAGAGATGCAGCTCCGGCCGAGATTCCCACGCTCATGCCTGCAAATGGCCATTGCAAAGAACCTCGCCTTTCCGTAAAGCGAGCAGGGTGGCTCGCCAGCAGGGCCCACGAGATTCGGAGGCACATCGTGGCCGACGACGCATCGATCGGTGGATGATGAGCTACTCTGCCTCGCTAGGAGGGATCAATCCATAGCTCTCTCTCTCTCAGCTGCTTTATGACTAAGTATAGAACACAACATATTCCGTCGCAGTGGGTCAATGGAATGGAGTTGAGAGGTCCTGGGTGACCGATGTCGCATGCTCGGCCGTCCCTTTTGTTTAATCAGCAGTTGTTATCACGCGGGAATCATCCCCGGCTTCCCCATGATGATGCGATTAACCAATGAGCTACATAGTACTCCTACTGTAATATGGACCATGCTACTCATACATTTCTAACTTAGTACGCGACAGTCGGAAAATTCTGTCTATTTCTTTCATGCATGGTTAGCTTCATAGCACTTTTGAGTCAAATTAAGTCTTCAGGACAGGGAGGGCGCGAGAGAGAGAGAGGAGAGTTGTGGGCTCGTGACTGCAGGCCAGGCATGGGAGATAAGCATGCACCGGAACCAGATCGCATCTTGAGCAATCACTTATGCACCATGAGAGTTGAGAGAGGTGCATGAAGGCGCCTTTGCATGCGCATCAACGTAGCAGCATTGATTCTGATAAATTGACCAACCAAGGCACCATGAGAGTTGAGAGAGGTGCATGAACGCGCCTTTCCATGCGCACGGATTTGAGCATCCGATGAGCTAAGAGCTATAGTATCATATTTGTATTGACCAAAAAAAAAAAGAAAAAGTGCTACTAGCTCAATCATGTTCAAGAGTTAGCTTTTAGCAGAAACGAAAAACTTCAGATTTGTTCTTAGGAACCAAAAGAACTGCAGAATGTACGAACCGCAAATGACAAATAGTTCGTGATAGTGTAACAACATAAGCTATACTATACACACTTTAAATCCCTAGGCCACTACCCACCATCAGTGACTTCCTTTTTTTTCTTTTTTTTTTGAGCAGTATCAGTGACCTGACTCGAAATACCATTCTGCGAGGTTTCGGACTGGGCCCGGAATTAGCAGTACACTAAATCTCAGAAAAGGCTAGCCCAGCCCGCGCGCCCTCCCGTTGTCGGTCAAAAACATAACGGGCCCAGCCAACCCGGCTGTGTTGATTATGGCCCCTTCCTTGTATTATTGCCTGTCGAGCTGCCGTGTACTCTAGGAACAACTCCGGCCGCAGCCCTCGTGAACCTCTGGATCAAACATCAGAGGCCAATGGATCGGCCGGCCATGCTGGGGATCAGTTGATCTGGAGCGCCCTTCATCAAACGGTAGGTGGCCAGTGCAACGCATCGGTGTTTTCTTTTTTTCTTCTCTTTTTATGGTGTTTACTTTTTCTTGAGACTACAAAGCATCGGCGATCGGTAGGAACCGCTCACATATGCAGGAGTCGGTCACCACTTACCACTCACCAGTACAATAATTGAAGCTTCGGTTCTGATCGCTCATCTTGCTTGTGACAAGACTAGGGAAATAATGCACCCTATGACCGAGACATGGGGATAAAGAATCTACCCAGGAAGTATTTTTCCTTTTTCAAACAGAATGATGCATTCTTTCTTCTAAATGAAGGAATTTATGCATGATTAAGTAATTTGGACATCAATATCAATTGACTTTTCGCAAATAAAAGAAAAAACATCAGCTGACTTCACAGACTACTCGAACACACTCTGAAACATAACAATCACGAGTCTAATGATATCTATGCTAACGGTGCTCATTCACGCGCAACTTTATTTTGATATCTTTTGATTCCTCTCAATCATCATGGTCTGCAATTCTTGTTAGGCGTCTTTGATTGGAGGCACGATCACGGAGCGATCCCCCATAGCAGCTAGCCCACGGCCCAAAAACACTCCCATCATTGCCCAGCCCGGCGTAAAATCGTGTAGCAATCACACTACAATTATCATCCAATCCGGTACAATCGCGGCACAATCACATGCCAATCATCTCCCCAATCCAATGAGCCCAGTAGGATCCTTTCAAGACATACCACAACCACCGCCTCCTTCATGTTACCAATAGTAATTCCCCGCAAAAAAAAAAGTTACCAATAGTAATTCCTAGTGCCACTACTCCAGTTTTTCTCACATTTGTCCATCCAAGCTTTAAGCACAAGGGCATCGCCTGCAAACTTCCCACCTCGACGCACTATCTAGCCGAACATCTGCAGGACATTAATAGGTTGAAGGAGGGCTTTGAGACGGTGAAGATGGTCAAGATAAAGAGAGATCGATCAGGAGGACGCCATTGCTCATGAACTAGGCAAATATACCAATGGTAGCGAAGGTTGGGCAGTCAAGTTCTTTTTAGATAAAGAAAACTTTTACTTCGAGGTAAAATAATGTTCCGGCCTCTGCACAACTAAGGTACATTTAGTATTTACATGTCAAACACCAAGGTGAGCCGACATAAATCCGACTTAAAACACCTAAGAAAGAAAAAAACAACTATCATCTAGCACAATACCTAAAACAAAGCCTATGGTGTCAAAAACTCTGTTGTTACAGCCATATGTTCCTGAAGGAACTATTGTCGCTGCTTAAACAACACTTGCACATTTAGATCCGAACTCCGATGGCAAGGTTGGCTAAAGTTAATAAAAAAGGTTCAACTCTTCGATAATTCTTAGCATCCGGGCACTGTAGAACATAGAAATGCCAGAGTGGTTGACGACATTACGCCATCAGTCCAAGTGGTATTAAATAGCTTGAAGGATGAAGCACAGCTTTGAACCTTTGGCAATGCTCGAGGGCTCAAGGACTTGGGTCATGGTCAGCTGCTAGGAAATGAGTACTTAAGAAGTTGGTTGTAGCATTTTTTGGGTCGTTTGTAAACTAGTGCTGCCTTCTTTCTTCAGTTTTGCATTAGTGTAACCCTCTCTAGCCTTGGTTCCAGCTTAAAGGGTTATGTACGGACTACTTTTTTCTTCTCTATAATACAAAGATATGCAACTCTTCTACGTATTTGAGAGAAAAAAACAAATATACTAAGCATCTAGTAGTTGATGATGCTTTACCCTCATTATTCGCGAAAAAGGATTTAAGGTATAGTATAAAAAGAAAATGTTGAATGTATATGGAGGAAAAATATTATATCCATAAACACCCGAACTGGAAACGGTATTACTATTACCAGAAAGAAACGTAACGAAATGATCGAAAAGGAAAAAGAGGCCCGGCTTCAACGGGCTTTGTTTTTCTTGTTAATGGGCTGAGGCTGCCTTGGTGGGAATTGTTTTTATTAATAATCAAATTTTTTATTCATTTAATAAAAATAATTGACCAATTCAGAAATTTGCAAAACTAACCACCTTGTCGCCCTTTCCATGGGCGACAAGGGTGCCACATAGGCAAATGTGGGCCCAGTCACCCATCTAGAGA
>LAPY01001355.1:62591-73301 GCA_000970635.1 Eragrostis tef
AATATTAAATAAAATATAATTATAAAATCTTTTTACAAATAAGGGCTAATTTTCGAGACGAATCTAACAAGTCTAATTAAGCTATATTTCGCTACAGTGATGCTACATAATCATTTTCTAATTATAGCTTAATTACGACACAATTACTCTCATTAGATTCGTCTCGCAAATTAACACATGGTTCTGCAATTAGTTTTATAATTAAATTTTAATTAGTACAACTAAATGACAATATTCAAAATGACTAAAATCTAACGAACAGGCCAGGCCCAGATGACGCGACACAACGGTCCGCCGGGATGAGGCCGTTCCTGCCGCCCGAGGAAACGGTCCCGCTTCTTCTTTTTGAATGAACATGCCACTCCTTATTTTTTTTAAAAGAAACATCCCACTCTTTATTTAAAAGGTGTTTGTTTTATGGAGGTCTAAAATTTAGAGAGGTTTAAAAAAAATCTTGTCATTACTGTAGCACAACATAAATTAATTAGACTCATAGGATTCGTCTCGTAAAGATATACTCATCTGTAAAAAAAAGTTTTATCATTAGACTTTATTTAGTACTAAATTTTCTTTGTTTAGAGCCTTTTAAAATTTAGATCTAAAGGAAACTAACAGTGTCTTATTCCCAAATGAACTTGCCTTGAAAAGCAAAACCAAAATCGCCGCAGCCGCCCCGCGCAAGTGCCCCTGCTCATCGGCCATGGAGACCTCCAGCGCAGCAACCGCCACTGTCGGCGGCGGCTCGCACAGTCTGCATTCGTCGACTCCTACAGCCCAGATGACATCGAGATCCAGGAGGCCATCCTCCACTACATCCACTCGTCTCGCGCTGCCGCAATCGCTGCCTCCGCCTCGGGGTCCTCTCTCCGGCCTGCCAATGTCTCCACCGCTCAAGAAACCTCATGTGATCGCAAGGGCAAACGCAAGACTTCAACAGAAGGTACACAATTATTACGCACTCTCGAATCTTGAGTTCTTCACAGTTCAAACGTTGATGCGATGCGATTATCTTTGTATCTCATCTAACTGTCTTTTTTTTTTGAAGTTAACGCCAAGAAGAAGCGTTCCAAACGCGCTCACTTCGACTGCGCAATCTGCTTTGAAAAAGTTCAGGTCTCGGAGAAGTTTCGTGTAAGCAACTGCTCCCACGCGTTCTGCAATAGTTGCGTGGGGAGGTACGTCGCCGCCAAGATCGCAGAGAACGTGGCCGTGATCGGGTGCCCTGATCCTGAATGCAAGAATGGCTCAGTTGAGATTGATCTGTGCCGAGATATCATCGCCTCGGAGCTTTTCGATCGGTGGAGCATCGTGCTCTGTGAGGAAGTAGTTGCGGGCGACAGGTTTTACTGCCCGTTCAAGGATTGCTCAGCGCTGTTGAGCAACGATGGCGCGGTGAAGATCAGGGAATCGGAGTGCCCACACTGCCACCGCTTGTTCTGCGCTAGCTGCCGCGTGCGGTGGCACCATGGGATTGAATGCGAGGAGTTCAAGAAGCTTGGGGATGACGAGAAGGGGGAGGATGATCTGACGCTGACGAATCTGGCAAACAAGAATAAATGGCAGAGGTGCCCCAAGTGCAAGGTGTACGTGGAGAGGATCGAAGGTTGCGTGTACATTGCCTGCAGGTACCGTTTCTTCCCTCTGATCAAAGATCCTTGTGCACCAAGCACAAAATGATTATTGATGATGTTCTTCTTCTATTTCAGGTGCGGGTTCCGCTTCTGCTACCTCTGTGGATCCCCAATGACTAAGGGCAATCATCACTGCAGAACCTGGTGAATGACCTGAAGGTGCAGAGCTCTGAAGTTCTTAACTCTAAAGCCGTTCAACTGCGGTTATGTAGTGTGACTATATTTTGTTAGCATTGCCTCTGCCTCGTGCAATTCTGATCACAGGTACCATTAGATCGAGTTTTACTAATTCCCATCGCAAGATATATACTCTTTAGGAAATGACACGAGGATGGGACTCGATTATGCAATCAGTAATAGAGATGTATTAGAAACCGGTGCGCAGTTAGCGCGCTTAATGCCCCCCTAGTTTGTGTTGTATGTATCGGGGTCATTTTTATTTCCAATAATTTTAGTAGCTGATTTTTTATCAAAATTATTCATATCTGTCACCCTGTTATCGTCTGATGATGGGAAGCGTGATAGGGCAAAATAACCAGTTTTGCTACCATATCTGTGTAATGAACAATAACTCTGATGAGGTAAACAATTTGAAAATTTCGAAATGCTTGCTATGTGACAGTTAATTTATCAGTATTCATTAAGTATTACATGAAACCAAAGCAAATCATGTATATTAAACAATCTTTTTTTTAATCAAAAGAGAGAATAGACTATAACAAACATAGAGGCTGAGTACATGTTTCCAATAGACTCAGCTTCATTTGAGAAGCACTTTCATGCTCTAGCACTAAGCAGAACTCTTTCACTGAGTACATGCAACCATCACTGCAGCAAGTGCAATCGAACTTGGTGAATGACCTGAAGGTGCAGAACTCGGAAGTTCTCAACTCTAATATTAAAGCCGTTCAACTGCGGTTATATATGACTAGTATTTGTTAGCATTGCCTCGTGCAATTCTGATCAGAGGTACCACAAGATTGAGGCTCAATGATGCAATCTCTAGGAAATGACGTGAGAGAATGAGGCTCAATGATGCAAGCAGTAACAGAGATGCAAGCACTAATTATGATGTGATACAGTACCACCTTAGAAGGGAACTGGACGTGTTTTCTGTATTGAATCACTGAGCATGCTAATGAAGTTTCTTAGGAACTTGTTATGAGTAGATGGTTCTCTAAAAAATTTATTCGCCCCCCGCCATGAGGACCGGCAAGACGTCGCAGCCATCCAAGCTCAACTTCTCTTCTGCTCCATCTCTACTCCAACGTGCAACGAACTGTCTCAAAAAAAAAAATGCAGCGAACAAGGATTGAAATCTCAAAAAAACCGAAACCGAAGAAACCGGACCGACTACCGATAAAATCGACCAATAATCGAATATGCTACAGTACATACGTTTGGTTTTTAATGTAACCGGATAACCGATGAAACCGAACCGACCGATAAGTCCGGTTACCATAATAACAGACCGGTTTTCGTTGGTGTTGAAAACCCTGTTAGGGAACAGTTCAAAGAAAAAAACGGTGCAAGCCTGCTCGCCTCCACCTCCTCGGTACAGGTTTCGTTTGCCTTTCGAGTTTCGACACCACAGTGCAACGGAGTCTCGCCGTCTGACAACTTTTCCCAGCGGAATTTCTTCGCCGAATCCTGCTCGCCCCACCTCCATGCTCCCCCAATGGCAGCCAGCCACTGCGAAGGTTGGATGGGACGCGACACAACGGTAACCTGCCCGCCAGGACGAGGCCGCTCCTGCCGCTCGACGAAACGGGCCCGCCGCTCTTTTTGAATGAACAGCCCCCTCCTTCCTCCTGTCAAAAAAAAAAAGGCAAAACCAAAATCGCCGCCGCCACCCCGCACCAACTGCTCCTGCTCGCCGGCCATGGAGACCTCCAACGCAGCAACCGCCTCTCTCGGCAGCGTCTCGCACATTCCCTTCTACATCTCCGACTCCGACGAGGACGACGAGCACGCTGCATTCGTCGACTCCTACAGCCCAGATGACATCGAGATCCAGGAGGCCATCCTCGTTTCCATCGTCGCGTCTCGCGCCGCATTAAACGCCGCCTCCGCCCCGGGCTCTTCTCACCGGCCTACCAATGTCTCCGCCGCTCTAGAACCCTCCGCACCTGATCGCAAGGGCAAGCGCAAGATTTCAACAGACGGTACACTCTTACGCACTCTCGAATCTTGAGTTCTTCACAGTTAGTTCAAACGTACTAGTCTAGATGCGATGCAATTATCTTTGTATTTATTCTAATTGTTCTATTTATTTGTTTATTGCAGTTAACACCAAGAAGAAGCGTTCCAACCGTGATCACTTCGACTGCGCAATCTGCTTCGACAAAGTTCAGGTCTCGGAGAAGTTTCCTGTAAGCAACTGCTCCCACGCGTTCTGCAATAGCTGCGTGGGGAGGTACTTCGCCGCCAAGATCGCGGAGAACGTGGCCAGGATCGGGTGCCCTGACCCTGAATGCAAGAAGGGCTCAGTTGAGATTGATCATTGCCAGGATATCATCCCCTCGGAGCTGTTCGATCGGTGGAGCATGGCGCTCTGCGAGGAAGTGGTTGGGGACGATAAGTTTTACTGCCCGTTCAAGGATTGTTCGGCATTGTTGATCAATGATGGCGCAGTGAAGATCAGGGAATCGGAGTGCCCACACTGCCACCGGCTATTCTGTGCAAGATGCCACGCGCCGTGGCACCATGGGATCAAATGCAAGGAGTTCAAGAAGCATGGGGACGATGAGAAGGGGAAGGAAGATGATCTGACGCTTAAGAACCTTGCTAACAAGAAAAAATGGCAGAGGTGCCCCAAGTGCAAGATGTATGTTTCGAGAAGGTCTGGGTGCTTGCTAATATATTGCAGGTAATTTATCTATCCTCCTACGTCCCTCTTGCACTTTATAGCATTTTTGGAGACATAATGGATAAAATTATATGACACAAAGATGGATAATGGACACAACATTGACAAAAATAATATGGCTGTTTCCGTAAACTGAAAAGGAAGTCCATTTAATGGTCATGATAATTGTCTCTCTTATGGAAAATTGTTGTGGATTCTTTCAACGGCCACACTTATCGCCATCGCAAGCAACAGACAAGGAGGGCATGGCGCCGGCGCAAAGTCGCTCAGCTTCCAATGGTGGCGTGCACAAAAAAACGGGAGGATCAGTTCAATTCTTTTGCACCTTGCTATAATTCGTTGCTTAGTTTGGTTTGTTAGTAGGCGCCTGAGTTATAAAGCTGACCATTCTTTGGTCTGTAATCATAGAGGACCAATAAACCTGCCATTAGTAAGGCTGTTCTTTGGTCGCCGTGGCGGAGGTTGCCACTTGCCACTGATGACAACAGCCCTCACCGTGATCGACGAAATCCACTTCATTCCAATTCCCAATCTATCTTAGTCCTCTACTCTGCCCTGTGCGCTCCATGTTGGATCCGTTTCTAAAATGGATTGCCTCCTTTTTACTCGTTACGGAATATATAATGTGTGCCCGTCTATTCTTTTGTGATGCAATTCGACTTGGGGCGGTCATCTAAGTTGCATATTTATCATAAAATTTGTCCACTAATATATTGTCACCATGGTTTTGTTTGGTTGACTTCCACGAGCCAAACTTCGACAACACCAAATAGTTTGCCCAAGTGTGTGGGTGTGAAAACTGTGTGCACATGTGTAATGATGTTTCCTGTTGCTGGCATTGTTGTGGCTTTTGTTACTTTCGTTGTTCAATCCTGGGGTCGTAGTTGTGCCTAGTATAAGCTTGTTTCTTCTTTACCAATACGTACAATTGACAGCCCTCATGTTTGGCTTGTTTTAACTAACAAAATTGCCAACACCTCTGGCCCACACACACATACAAAAAAGAAAAACTTTCAACAACTACTCGTTAAAGAAATCTGATCACAACAGGAGACCTGCAAAATCCTTCTTTTAACTAGTTCTTTCAAGCTTATGTTGGTTCCAGATGCAAACTTAATATGGTTGTTTGGCAACTAGTCAGCGTGGTGCGTGTTGTTTCTAGTCCAAATGGCTGTCGTAGACAATTGCTTCCTGTTGCCAATGATTTTGCTTGAAATTGTGTTTATTTTTAGTTTTATTACTCAACCCTTTTGGCGATGTTGCTGGGGAAAACATGTTGTGGAAATCACACACTACATGGGTTTGTTTCTTCTCTCATGGAATTGAGTTTCTAACTGCCGGTAGGTAAAATGCGACTAAGAGCTAGTTGGGTCGTATGCTTCTTCCGAACAGTAAGTGTATTCCGTACCAAACTATTGGATTATATCGATTTCTAGCTTGCATGGCCGTCCTTCACTTGGCCAATTCCAATTTGAAGCATGTGTCAATTCAGTGTCCACTAGAATTTGTACTCGTACAAGTTGTTTAGGATTATGAAGAATTGAATTTCCAGTTTTCATAATATATGTATGAAATATTATCCTGATATATTCTTCTTCTTCTTCTTTTTTCAAGGTGTGATCAGTAGTACTTCTGCTACAACTGTGCTGCACCAATGAAAAGGGGTACTCACTACTGTTCTAATTGCCGGCACTAGCGTAAGATCTTATCTGAAATCCTGACTCTGTTGGAGACAATATATAAGTAGAATGCCACTTTCAGTCATTCATGATCTTCCTGAATTGTAAGACAAGTGGATCTTAAAGCCCCGCATCTTGTTTTGCACTTCCTGAAATCCTGACTCTGTTGCAGACAATATATAAGTAGAAATGCCACTTTCAGTCATCCATGATCTTGCTGAATTGTAAGACAAGTGGATCTCACTACTGTTCTGATTGCCGGCACTGGAGTAAGATCTTATCTGAAATCATGACTCTATTTCAGACAATATGTAAGTAGAAATACCACTTTCAGTGATTCAGTCATTCATGATCTTGCTGAATTGAAAGACAAGTGGATGTTGTGTACCTTTCCTAATTCTCTGAAATCATGAAACCCTTTTGCACTAGCGTTTCAGGATTTCAGATAAGTAGAAATGCCACTTTCAGTGATTCAGTCATTCATGACCGTTTGCATGTTGTGTACCTTTCCTAGTTCTCCATGTCCTTGGCCCTTTCTATCTTTTTGTACCGTATCTTTGTACGTGCAACAGTGTCTAGTCAGCATCGTCCCTTGCTTCTGAGGTCTCTATTCGTCTTTCTACTATTTGTTGTTACTTATTATTAAACACAAATTAACTGTGTCGTTAGCATCACTTGCTGTGTACCAGAAACTCTTCAGCTGGTGCGCATTCGTAGCGTCAATGTTCAGTCATCCACAGTACTCTCCTAAATGCTAATTGATCCCTTACTTGAAAGCATAGAATGGAAAGGACGAACGCAGCAAGCAAACTTGCTTCTACGTGACCCGCTGATAGTACCCCTCTGACAAACTTGGGCAAAGTTTATTCAATCTGGGCTCTGGGTTACATGCTTTCCCTCTATACATAAGCAGGTAATCTTTTCCCCAAACACGCGAAAGGTTTACATGTTAATTTCGACCTAAAGATAGGCCCAGCCGCAGGTTGCAATATGCCAATGTGCCATATGCCGAGCACCTTACATCGAGAAGTGAGTTGAGATGACAATCTCACGAACGAACTTGCTGAGAGTGGCAACTTTTGCCAAAGCCGCCTGGAATGAAAACGTGTTGATCAGATACATTTTTCAAGATACCAAAACTGACTGGCGCTGAGCACCGTACAGAAGGATGGGAGTGGCAAGTTGGGGTTTGGTAATTAGTGCGTCGATCATTTTGCCTCCGTGCATGAAATTGGTAACCCGTTTGGTAGTAATGATTGTACGAACCTAGCACACCGCGTCAGTTTCATTTTTAGAGTTCAAGCAAACAAGCTTCAGTACCTACGTACTAAGTGCATGATGAACCATTTCTCTACAAATAGCAAAGCCTCGATGCTCCATAGCACATATCTTGCTTTTCATTGCTAATAACAATAGCCGCTGCAAATTCGCAATGGCTTCTGCTGCTGCTCTGAAGATGTCCGCCGCCTGCCTGCTGCTCCTGTGCATCGCATCAGACCTGGCGCGGCCGTCCCTCGCGTCGCTGCCGTCATCTGTCGGCAAGGATCAGACCGCCGCCGGCCGAGCGCTGCTGCGCGAGCTAATGGAGCACGAGCTCGCCGAGGAGCTGGGCCTCGCGGGCCACCGCGATGGCGATGGCGGCAACCTCCGTGACCTCTGCTCGCAGGCGTGCCAGACCTGCCTGATCGTGTGCGCGGTCACCTGCGTGCTGATCAAGGAGCCCATCGCCTGCTTCGCCAACTGCACCGTCAACAGCTCCTGCTTCGGCAAGCCGGTGGCGGCGCTGCCGATGAGTGAGGCGGTGGCGCAGCGCGCCTGAGCACAACACCTTGGTGGCTTGATCAGTGCATAGTGTGGTGCCTGATCTGCCTCAGCGTCAATAGTTGGAGGGAGTATTACTTTTGAGTCGAACGTTTCGGATTTATTTTGTATGCGTGCGTCGAATTCCTTAAATGCTATTGGCACACTATGTTTTCATCTTATTTGCCACTGAAAATAAGAGATTTCTATCTCTGCTATTTGTTTCAGATTTGTCATCTCTTTATGCCACTTATGTGGGGAAAATTTTGGTGCAAATGAGTATTCAGTGCAAAGGTGCAAATATCCATTTCAAGCTCTCAGATTACAATCCAACGCACAGGAATCAGGCCGCGGTTCCCCTTAATCTCACTTATGCAAAGTTGTAGAAAACCCCTTGAAATAAACATACTCCCCGCTAAAGGATCGAGCCTCCTCCTTCCTCCTTCAATTCCCTGGTGTGAGCGCTACTACTTTTTTTCATCAGACATGGCTGCGGCTGCTGATCGGGTTTCTCCGAGCACTGCCCATGCCCGGCCGCTCTCCTCAATAGTAGGGCTGCCTGCACGTCGAATGCCTCGAGCTGAAGAGGCGGCTGTGTCCATGTCTAACGCCGCCCGTTGATACGCCGTACAGACTCACATTGACGCCAAAAACGTTCGCGGCCGCGCCATCTCCGTCCACATCCGCGCCCTCACTGCTTGCAGCCACCCCATCTACGCCAAATTTCCATTGCTTGGGGGTTCATGGCAACATGGTTGCTCTGAAAATTCTTAATTCCAAATTGGTTTGTGAGTGGTAAGCTTTTGCCCGCTGAAACAGCTCAAACATGCTCACAAATTCAAAATGAAAACACTGACCAGTGACCACAAATTAGTTTTACAATGAAACATAATATAGCACTGACATGGCACTACTGGCCTCGTGCTTCCATCCATTAACTTGGTCATTCAGAAATACAGTTCAGATGTCACCGAACAAAGCACTAACATGGCACTGCTGCATAATAAGGATGACTCTAATTTTGCACCCAAACCAACTGATTCTATACTTTCTGTATAAAATTGACAGGTTCATTGCGCAAACATCTGAGCATAGAGATCAATATTTAAAAATGAGGTCTGAAGTGAAAATCATAACTTACAAGCCTAATATTTCAGCAATAATTTACAAATCAGAGTTGTACATTTAACTTTCAACGTCAGTACCGAAAAGTGATCACACAAACGGGCTTCACATACGCACACTGGAAATACAATACAAATTGTCCATTGTTATTTGGTGACAACTCCATCGGTAGTGGTAATGTGGCAGAGGAATGGGACCGCAGTTATGCTCTTTTTTTTGAAGCAAACTGGAGGGCAGAGCCCTACAGTAATTTATTGATAATTATATAAAAGTTTTGTACACCGCAGTTATATATGCTCTGAGGAGAGGTGGGATCGAACCCCCACTGGAGACGGATGAACTGGCCTAGTGGTACGGGAAAATGAGCCGGCGCTGGTATGAGAAACGGTGGTGGAGTTGAGGAGAGCGGTCGGACATGGGTAGTGCTTAGAGAAACCCTATCAGTCGCCGGAGCTATGACTGATGAAATAAAGTAGCGCTCACACAGGGAATTGAAGGAGGAAGAAGGGGTCTTCTTATGCGGAAAGTATGTTTTTTCAGGGGGTTTGATATAACTTTGCATAAGTGGGATTAAGGGGAACCGCGGCCTGATTCCTGTGCGTTGGATTGTAATCTGAGAGCTTGAAATGGATATTTGCACCTTTGCACTGAATACTCATTTGCACCAAAATGTTCCCCATGTTAGTGAACATCCAATATATAATATATAGATCAAAACATAGCAATGAATTACTGACATGAATGCTTGTCCATATATAGTTACAGAAAATTTAGTACCACTTATGTTACATCTATAAGATACGGTTGCTATTAGAGCCTTCACTTTTTTTTTATTTTAGTTACCTGTGTTTACCCTCTTTGTTAAGTAAGAAGATACACTCACATACCCTACTATAGCCTCAAACCCTCAAATCAAATCGATATTGTATGACTAAAGGTCAAGGTTGACATGAGGATGCGAAGGTCACTTTGGGTCATCACCGTAACATAGAAGGTTATTAACACTAAGTATATATGGAATTCATCAAAACTTGTTGGGGGTCATATGACCCAAGAAATAAGCCCAACTTTAGCCCTACTTAACATCACTCCACTCCCGACAACAAATAATAAATAGATATAATGAAAAATGTGGGCATTGATGGTTGCATATAATTTAGGCACAAAATGGTTCAATGAAAATATACGATTCCATCTTGGTTCTCTTAAAAGAAGGCAAATAAATTGTTATGAATTGAAAGAAACTAAAATCAAAATGTGAAACCTTCGTTTTATTTGTAGTCAAAGGAAGCTGGAAAGATAGAACCTAATATTTTCATTAAAGTAGGGAAACTGTTCTCGTGGCAAGGAAGAGGTGATTTATGTGATACACACACGAGTAATAAATATGTATATTTAACATCAAGGTCATCATAATATCCAACTAAAGGTTACCAGTGTTTTATTGCTATTTTTTATTTCCTAATTGTCGTTCTAAGTGCTTCATTTACAGGATTTGTAAGTAATTAGCATTCAATTTGTACTCTAGGTTTGCCTTCCAAACCATATAAAAGACAAGTGCACTGGCGCAGCCGCTATGAAACCAGGATACCCCCCCCCCCCCCCA
>LAPY01001355.1:86154-101716 GCA_000970635.1 Eragrostis tef
TATTCACGAGAAAAATGTACTATCAATTTTATTCTGCATATCTTAGCATTCTAGCAAATTAAAACAAAACTAATAGTACAATGCTTTGAAATATATTATTTTAAATTTATATTTTAATGTATGTAGTGAAATATATTTTGTTGTATTTTCATTGTGAGAAAAACAAAAATCATGTTTACAGTCTGATCTTTTTGAGAGAGAGAAATGAGTACTCCGTAGGAGAGGCGTAGAGGCGTCTGTGTCAGTATGTGTCAAAGAGAGAGAGGGAGGGCGCGTCCGTGTCAGTGTGTGTCAAAGAGAGAGGGAGAGAGAGATGTGTTGTGTCAGTGTGTGTCAGAGAGGAGAGAAGTGCTGTGTCAGGTGAAGGCAGGCAAGAGACGCGAATACCGTTGATCACGAGAAAGCTGGACCGTACGATAAGGTATGCTACCGCATGTGGTTGCGGAGATACATTATCGAACACTCAACGGCGTTCGCGCCAAAACGGAGCAACACCCGGCCCCTGCGCTGGACCGGCCTGCCTTCACCTTCGGATACATACTGACATTGACATACACCTCTCACTTCTGTACGATTAAAACAGCGGTGCCAAACAAATAAGTAACACTGGCAAATATCGGATTAGGTGCTTAATCCATTTGCTAGGCACATTTTATATATGATCGATGACAGCGGCCCACGTCGTGGAGCTGCGTTCCAAAAGATCAGGTATTCTAAAAAAATATTGTACAGCACACAACAATATCCTGGCTAGGCCAGATCTCTATTAATCATAAGCACTAAGCACTAGCAGAAGTTGTTACATGCCCTGCTCTTTTGTGGGATCGATCACTACCCTTCTAGCTTTTTGCTGGAACATGGGAATTCTTTTAGTTCTTGTGAAACTCATGCAGAGCTGCCTGGAAGTTCCTACTACATCCAACAGTACGTAGTACTTGAAGCAGCTGTGATCAGCACAGTTAATTACTTACAACGTACACACCCGTTGCTACATCCAAGCTAGTGATTATGAGAAACTTTGAGTGAAATTAGTAAAAAAAACATAATTTGGCATTGACTTCATTTCCAACCAAACAGCCAGAGTTCAATTTTCACCAGCATAAGCTGAATCTCTCGTGTGGATTATGACCTGCTTAATTGAGTGGGGAATGAAGAACTGCCATTAAAGTTTTGCATAAGTGTGTGCTCATAGCAACTCCAGTCAAAACAACTAATTGCTTGTTAAGAGCAGCAGAATCAAGTAGGCTGCCTTTTCCAATCCGTTAGTTGATCAGTCTTGTGATGGCAGCTTAGTATAACCCTTTAGTATAACCCTGAACAGGGAATCTACACACTATCATTTCATAACATAGTATCGCCGTACATGGACCAGGGATTTTGTATCGTTTTTTTATCAGACAGTTGTTGGTACTAAGGTCTGAGCTTTAGACGCAACAACAGCTTCATTATGATGTCTTCATGTTGGGTGGTTCGTTATTATAATATGAACAAGTTGAGACAATTTTGGAAACATGCATTCTGAATACGCTCACATAATAAAATAAAAAAAGCTAGCAATACACGTTAGAAGCAGAAAGGAACCGACGTGTTTCCCTGACTTAGCAAGCAGCAATACATGTATAGAAGTAGAACAGAACCGACATGTTCTTTCTATAATTGAGCATTATGTGTTTAATATGACAAAGAGCAGGTAGTGCCTTTCAACGTTTGCAATATATGATTGAACACAAAAATGCGATATATGTTTCTTTTCATATGTCCCTACACTAAGCGATCGCCCCAGCTTCTACTTCTTTTTTATAGTACATTATATCATCAAGTTAAACGCGATAGAAACGTCCCGTCGAAAGGAGAATGTGATCGCAACGCATTTCTAGTCGTAGTCCTGATCCAAAATAGATCGTTCCAGACCTAATGCAAGCTCCTGCTGACTATTTCTTGTCCCGCAAAAGGTGGGCTTGAGGTACCACCGGTGACTGCTAAATTGCATCACGAATCTTATATTACTAGAACACAAATTCAGAGTAGTTTTCCATAAAGCATGTTATTCAGTTTTTTGTTTTTTAATTTTCAACACATCAAGATCATGCCTAGGAGAGGAACGCAGAGACATAGTTTCAAGGGGCAAACACGACGAAAGTATCACATTCTCCTTCACATATAAGTATAACATTCGGAAATGGCACCTCCAGCTGCAATAACCAAAACCCAACTTGTAGACGTAGTTAACAAGTTACTCCATCAGCAAAAAACAAGAATCAGGTAGCTTATTCAAAAGTAAACAATGAACTGGCTAGCTCGAGTTATACATATGCTTGATTCCAGGTGACCTACCACTGGCATCAAACAGTGAAAATAAGTACAACAAATTGACATACACATCAAACAGGCATCTGTAATACTAATCAATAAAAAATGGCATTTAGCGATAGAACTTGCAGCAACAATTCTCGGTAGATTGCTACCATCATGTCCTAATGAAAACAAAACTGGAGGACTCTTTCTGGTTACTAAGCCTCTTAAGAATCTAATTATCCAATCATTTAAAAAAATTATATTTTTGAGACGATATTGAACAGGAGATGGCCATAAAACCATCCTTTAAAGGAGCACCACAATTAGCTATGTCACACCTGCGACATCGACTTATCACATTTATCTCAGTATCATGCATCTTGGTGGCATTCAAGTCACAAGACTTGCAGCTTTCGCAGATGTATTTCCAAAACATGTGGACACGTATATGTGATAGACCTGATCAAGCACCTGACAGGACATATCTCTCTTTGCTTGGCTCTAGATTGAATGCCGAATAAAATCATGTGCTTCATTGCTATATACAAAAATTTTATAGGAGAGAGCCCTGCATTATATGTCGATGTTGCACCCAAGAGAGTGATCCTCCCTTTGTCGTATCCTCTGAATATTTTGTGTATCACAGCAATATCTTGGCTGGCCCTGTTTTCGGCCTTCATCTACATCTTGTCTGGTCCGATCCTCTAATCATTTGAAGTAATTGTGACATGCCTCTTTCAGTTTTGTGGGATCCCCTTTAGATTCTGTATATCTCTGGATGGCCAAATCCTCTACCACAAGCGTGTTGAAGAAACAAACGCGGCATGTGAGTGCCGTAGTTTATTACCCTAGTCAGGTTGAGGCGTTAATACACCAATGATTTCGAATTCATCTCTGCAAGTCTTGTTTGTTGGAGTAATTTGTGCTAGCCCCATTTTAACAGAAAGTTTCGTAGGAAACCCCATGTAGGGCAACGAGTGGCTGTTTCTACGAAACTAGTTTATCAGGTCAACAAAATTCTCGGCCCGCTACAGGACCAGAGAGAATCCAGTAGGCCAACCCTTCACATCAGTTTTTTTTTTTTTTTTAGAAACACCCTTCACATCAGTTAGTTCGCGGGTCTTCCTACGGCGGTTCGTTTGTGTATAATATTTTGGAGTCCGCATACTATCCTGTCATTTTATCTATTTATTCTGCGACAAAACATTATCATATAACCGTACAATATGCCTTTTTGAAGTCTAATGGTCGTCGGTTAGAGTCTGAACACTTTCAACAGCAATGAGTATTTGGCAGTTCAGATTGATTTATTATATAATCACATGTTTGATGCATTCGTCTGAAAAGGAAGTTTGACTGCTTTGGAAGAGACACGTATTTCAACAATGTATGAAGAGCAAAAGGAAAATGGAACCGACATTTACTGAATTCCTATCAAATTTGTATTTCCGAAAGACCAAGATTAGACCACAAAGCCTTATTGTATTGCACAAACAACGTTCCATCACACAAGCTTCAACAATGGATGTAAGCTCACGTTCAGGATATATTTCCCCAGATCAGCCGACTGATGGGTTTCAGGTGCCACAGATGATTATGCATTTACCACAAACGATACTAGAAAATAAATTCAGTGCTGTTTGGCTTACTCATAATTTTCAAGATTCTTAATATTCACTGTCAACAATATCTTACCAAGGATAGGAACACGAAGCAGGTTTCAAGCCACTGCACATAGTAAGCTTGGGGCAACGTACGAAGCTACAAAATTTCAACTCTCAACCAACTCAACCTGGTTTTACAGGTATATTTCAAACACTGCCATAAGAGACAAGTACACAATAAGCACTTCTGCTAGATCTGCTTCAACAGGTGCAAGCACGAAACCATCTAATTTTGTTTCTGATGAATATGCTTCATAGGATTCGGAAATGACATCTGCAAAAACAAGAAACCAGATTCAGAAAAAAAGGAAGAATATCAAAAAGTGCAGTTAACATGTCATCCGCAAAGAAACAATAATCAGTTAACTTGTTAACAAAACCCGCCACCTAAAATTATATGCTTGAAAGAAAAAGAAGTACAAAACAATAATACTAACAATAATATGGATGAACTCTTCCAGTCACAAGCAGACAACACCCATGTTTATAGTTTACAAACAACACATACAAGTAATCTTAGTTGGGTGCAATGATCAATAGAGGAAAGCTGATTAACTTGGCATTTCACTTCAGCTAGAGTAATGCATATCTTTTTCACCCGATGCTTCATGCATAGAGCTCATCTTGTTTCATGTAAAGAGATTTTTTTTAAAAAAAAAACTTTGTAATAAAAATGCATTGTTCAGTCCATTTTGAGCCAACTAGGAGCTCATTTTCTAAATGCATGCAATACATTTAAAACCAGAGTATGAGACTTGGCAACATACCGAGGTGCTGCCCACTAAGCAACCTTTTTAATTTTTGTTTCAAACTGTGGCAATAGATAGACAGCCAACACGCAGCACTTCTCTGCAGTTTGCTACATCTGTTCCAATTACTAGTTACTCAGATTCCCCAAAATGCCTCTAACAATGTACCCAAACATTTTTTGTGAAAAGATCTTTTTCAGAAGGTAAGAATCAGACAACCTATGTTGCACCACAGGTGAACATGTATCATATCAATTTGGTTCAATAAAGAGCTGAGCTACTATATTTTTCGTAGTTATAGACTTGTCAAATCAAGCGGCAGAAGACTTGCAGCTTTCACAGATGCATTTCTGAATCTAGACTTGTGGCAACCAAATAAGCTTTGTGAAAAGATCATTTTTTATATTAAAAAAAATATGGCAATAAAACCATAGCCATAACACCACCCCTGTATGGTGCACCACAGGTGGCCATGTCACACCTGAAACATTGAAATGCCACGTTCATCTGTAATCAGTCTGGTAGCATTAAAGAGCTGAGCTACCATATTTTTCATTGATATAGACAAGATAAATCTAAAGGCAGAAGACTAGCAGCTTTGCAATTGTATCTCTGAAACATGTGGATATGAGTTCTTAGAGGGGTATTCAGCTAAAGAACCCTTTACTGACTAGAATGGTAATACAAACGCTGATATCAAAATCAAAAGATTAGTTAAACATACCCCAGAAGTCCCCTTCCATGCCATTTTCTTGGTGTAACTGTTAAATTCATAGCTGAACCCTGACGAATGATTATTAAAGATACTTGACTGTCCTCACTGGAAAGAGCTTCAGACATGAGTCTTTCCTGCAATCTGTCACCAGCTTCCACATTCCCAAACTTTACTATCTCATCTCCAAGTTGCAAACCATCAACAGCAGCAGGAGAACCATCTGTGATTTCATCAATCAAGGCAAAAGGAAGTCTGGTCACAGGATCCTCTTCCATAGGTTCACTTTGAGATAACCCAGTGTGCTGTGAAGCTGTTGTATCTGGATGGCATCAAGTATCATTGATATTAGAAACCCTAATCTGATTTAGTATACACAATAGAAATAGGGTTACTACGGTCACAGGATCCTCTTCCATAGGTTCACTTTGAGATAACCCAGTGTGCTGTGAAGCTGTTGTATCTGGATGGCATCAAGTATTATTGATATTAGAAATCCTAATCTGATTTAGTATACACAATAGAAATAGGGTTACTACTTTCGCAAAGGAAAAAAGGGTTACTCCGAATATTAGAATTCAATATAACTGTTACCAATTGCTTATTCTATATTTCTGCATTTACCCCTCAAATATCATTGTAAAATTGATAGTTCCTTTTTATTGAAGATATTGCAACTGAAAGGATTAGTAACATGTAGAAATTAAAACTCTTATAGGTTTTACTCGGGGCGACAGCGAATTAGAGATGTCAACTGAGAAAACAATGTCATAATAATCAAGGTAAGAAAATTCCTACAATCACGAAACTTACTGTTTCAAACTTTTCATTGCCTCCAATACACAACTTTGATGGTATGTACAAAGTCACAAGTATATTATTACGGAAATATCAAATAGGACAGACACGGTGCTGGAAGCTCCCACACAAGCTGCGTTGAACCTAGGACCTCTCGGCACAAGTGGGGTGACTTAACCATTGTGCCAGATCTGTCCTATTTTATGAATACTGAAATCACAAGTATATAATTATGGAAGTATATTTTATAAAAATCATATCAAGTAAAATTATTTTCATGTTCCCAAACTAGATAGTTACAAAGATAGAATTGGCAAAAGATCTAACAGCTTAATTGCACACTTCCAGTAATGACAAATTTCATACAATAAGATAGTGTTTGAAGACTTACCAGATCGCTGTGAGGTTGATTGCTCATTCCTTGACAGCTTTGCTGAATGCAACACCTCCAGATTCTTCTCAATTTTGGTAGTAATATCCTTGTGATCGTTTCGCAATTCTTCAATAAACATCGCACAGTGTAAATTTGGCTACTAACACAACATATGAGAAAAAAATGAATTTGAAGCATACATATAATGTACAAACATAACAAATGTCAGACAACCAAACAAAGCAATCCAATTTTCAAATTTAATCAACATAAAAACAAGCCAAAATCCTACTCAGCTCACGCTCGGCACAATTGCAGAAAACCTGAGTTCACATTTCAACGTCTATAAGATGGGTTGGTGTTCCACTAAAAATCTAAACTGTAAGCCCATCAGTCCAGCAGCCCCTATGTATTAGCCCATTAAGCACGAATGCACGATCATATCTTCATTCCCTGCTGTGTTCACTATATTTGCTCCAGATCAAAAGAAAGTAACAACCTTGTAGGCAAGGAAATCACAACTCCGTTCTGTAAAAATAAAGAGCATCACATTGTGCCTGCGTCAGCAGGCCACAGCACTGACAGGCAGTGTGTAGCACCCCGTTAACCAGAAACCACTCTAGTAACAAGTAGATGCGCAACATAAACACAATACTGAAGCTGGGAAACCCATTCAGCTAATCTTATATCACCATTCCTGGTCCCTAGAAGTACCCCAGTCCTACTAATAATCCCAAGTGAAATAGATAATTAAATACCACACAATCCCCTGACATACTTATAAGGAGAAAATTAATCAGAATCAAAGCACAATACCAGTGAACATTTAACTAGCTAAATTGAGAGAAATCACAGTTGCAACGGAAATCGAGCAATAGCATACCTGTGAGCCTGCGGCGCTGGGCGAGGACGTTCGGGATGTCGATGTCGGACCTCGGGAAACCCTAGACCAGCCGCACCAAGACAACAAGGATTAGCTCGTAATAAACTGGAATTTACAACGAAACGGCGAAACGGAAAAGGGTTTCAGGCTCAGGTTAGGGTTTGGTGCGGCGCGGTACCTCATCGTCGACGAGGCCGCCGGTGATCCCTGGCCCGCCGGGCGCGGTGAGGCGCGCGATGATGGCGTCCATCTCCGCCTCCAGCGCCGACCGCCGGTCCATCAGGCCCATCGTCTCCGACTTCACGTTCGGCGCCACCATGATCTCTCTCTCTCTCTCTCTCTCTCTCTCTCTCGCGGCAGCGACGCAAGCAAGGGGACGGGTTTGCGAGTCATGCCCTCGTGCTCTCTCGTTCGAGTCGAAGACAGTTCGTGTCAAAAAAAAAAAGAGTCGAAGACAGTTCGGTTGAGCTGTTCTAGACCGTTGGATAAAAAAGAAACGGTTCAGATTGGACAGGGCCGTATGAGCCGTGGCTCGGTCGGGGCCGGCTCCCCCCCCCACCTTTCACCCCCCGAGTCATGCCCTCGTGCTCTCTCGTTCGAGTCGAAGACAGTTCGTGTCAAAAAAAAAAAGAGTCGAAGACAGTTCGGTTGAGCTGTTCTAGACCGTTGGATAAAAAAGAAACGGTTCAGATTGGACAGGGCCGTATGAGCCGTGGCTCGGTCGGGGCCGGCTCGCGCTCGATCATTCCACTCGCCGTCTCGTCTTCTCCCCTCTTCTAGAACCCTCCCGTCTCGCGTGTGGCGGCGCGGCGGCTTCTCCCTCTTCCGCTTCAGCTTGGAGATTGCTCTGGGCCTCAGATCCGTGCCGGGCGCTCCAGTTTGCTCCCCAACTCAGGTTCGACTCCGCTCCCTTTATCTTCCAGTCCGGTAACCCTAGTTCATTCCCGATTCTTTGCGAGGTGCAAGCAGTTCTGTGATTACACTGGTCCTGGATGTGGCGTTTTTGACCCCGTATTAGTTGTTGTTTTGAGTATTGCTGGATTAACATGATTGATTTTGTCTCCATGATTGTGCAATGAGATTGCTAGTATTGAAATCAGTTAAATCCTGAAAGGGCGCCAATTTCCAATGAACCCATAGAAAGCTAAATTACACCCATAATATTGCGACATGTCTATGGTACATTTCCTTTGGGAAGTTGAAACAAATAACCTTGCTGTACTACTGTAGGAAGCAAAATTCTCAGCTTCTTCATAGTGCTGATAGCCTGATACTGATGCTTTCATGGTTTTCAAGCAGCCAAATTTATGAAACATTCTTTACAAATATGTGAAGCACACACTGTGTTGCAGCCCATTGGAGCCTAGCTCCCCTCCATATCTAAATTACAAGGAGACCATGGTACCATGAGCGGGATAAGAAGTGCAACAGCATACGATCCCTGCTAATTATACAAGCTGTATTGAAAATAGTAACTTGATCTTTGCCATGGTGGCCATCTTTATTGAAATATTGGTGACTGTCAATCATAGAGGGGAAGAATCTATAGACTAGAGAGGAGATGTTCAGATTCTGAACCACCAAAGAACCTGGATACAAATATCTTCGTGTTTTGTTTTACCGGTTGTAAAATCAGCATTGATTGCCTTAGTTTGTTGTAGGTTTCAGTAGTTTTTTACCATAGCTCTAGTAACTTATCATATCAGTGGCTTGAATTGTGTCAACGATTGTGTTGTAGCCAATATCAGGTATGGCAGAGCATCTCTGCTTTTCGGTGGCCCTGGTTTTAGTGATTGTTTGTGTGCTTCTGAACACTCTGTTATTGCTACAAAAGTGGTGTTGCTATTAGGTAGGTTCTCTGGTTCTGTATGAATATAATGCCCAGACAAAGTGATCACTCAAAATTTCTCTAGCTATTTCAATGTTATAAGAACATGTGCATCTGAATTTTTCCTCTCAAAATTGTCTTGTTGTAGGTGATCCACTTATTGATCTTTCTGCTCCATAGCGTCACTGATCCAATGCTGTTTCGCTTCATTTCAGAGATGGGGAATTCTACATCTGTGAAAACTGAGGCTTCAGATTCAGCGGGACAGCCTGCAGCACCAGCTCCTGCACCTGAGACAAAGCCAAAAAAGAAGATCTGTTGCGCTTGCCCAGATACAAAGAAGTTGAGAGACGAGTGCATCGTGCAGCATGGTGAGGACGCCTGTGGAAAGTTCATTGAAGCACACCTACAATGCCTGAGAGCTGAAGGGTTCAATGTCTGACGCATTGCTACATCATGGCGACTACATGCTTCTGTGAAATCTGTATTTTGAGTATGAACGACGTCATATTCACAAATAAAAACTTCTGGTAGAACTCACTGTTTCATTTTTCAAATTTTTAGAATGCTCAGTACACATGCTAATTTGTGAAGGGTATATGCCTTTTTCCTAGGCATTCAGCACCATACATATCTGTATTGGTGCTACTTTATGTAACTTTATATCAGAAATTGCTTCTTTTGGTCGGTTGGAGATTCAGCACCAGAGTGCATCGAACAGTTGCTAGAGTTTCCAGTCACCTGTTACACTAATGTATTCTTGGAGAAGATATTGCACCCATTATTACTTTGTTGCCTGCGCCTATTACCTCCATATATCTATTTGCCGGCACCCCATGGTCTGCCTGTGACTGTACCACACATAATGCATTTTTGGTGGTTGGTGCTGGTGCCTGTGTTCTTATCGTGTGGACGCTGTAGGTTCAGCACGCAAAACTCTTCTTTTGGTGCCAGGATTGCGTGGAATGTAAGCACATTTTGGTTCGAATCTGCAGCCTGCAATTCTCTTTTTTAGCTTTTTGCCGTAGTGATGGTCGTGGATTACCTGGTTTATTCTTTTTCTTTTTGAAGCTAGGTAGGATCATCAAGCCACAATATCTCCAAAACCATCTGGGACCCTCCAAAACCATCCAATCCATAGCTGGATTACTTATGATAAGAAATCATCACTACAAAAAATCATAAAGCTACTGGTTGGGCCTATTTCTTCGGATTTTCAGAGCTTAGCTTACCCTTAAGATTTGAATCCGATCAAGTTCGCTAGGGAACCTTTAACTAGCACTAATATTGTGGTTACTGCTTACAAACAAGAAAACATTATTGTCATATGTCATCCACACCACTTAGAGTTTATTTGTCACACTTTCTGTTGGAATCTGAATTCCATGCTCACTTGCCAATTAGCATTCGTCAAAATGTGTGCCTTCAAGGAAGATGGCACTTGTAAGTAATGCTTTGCATCAAACGGTATCAACAACAACCAGCGAGACAATGGTGTTTCAGCCGTAAGCATTCATTCCATGTAGGGTTGATGCTTAGTACAATTGTTAACATTAGAAGAATGGCACACTGTCCATTTAGAAATTACACGTGACACGGTAAATTCATCTGCAACGTACATTAGCAGGAATTCCACATTAGCAACCGCGTGTTGCTTTTAGAATAATTATATTTAGGTTATTATATTGCAAAAAATGTGCGTATCTTTGTTTATATTTATTATAAATTGCAATATAATTTATACTCCTACTTGTACTCCACAAATTTTCGTTCCCTACAGTATTCAACTCGAATCGGAGTAGTGGTGCCCCAGGTCACGCCGCCGCACCCCTATAAATCCGCCCTACCCGTGTAGAAACTCAAGAAAAAAAAATAGGAAGGAATTTTTGTGTTCTCCTTCCGCTTCGTTCGCACGCAGTTCGAGTTCGACGCCGTCGAGTTCCTTGACCCCCAGCGCGAGAGAGGAGAGGAGAAGATGCAGATCTTCGTGAAGACCCTGACCGGGAAGACCATCACCCTCGAGGTCGAGAGCAGCGACACCATCGACAATGTCAAGGCCAAGATCCAGGTGCGCCGCAATTCCCACCCTTTTCCCCTTCTTCTCCCCGTATGTGCTGATTAACCTTCATAGAAGTAAAGGTAGCGGAATTGAGTGGTTCTTGCGGTCTGCGAGTTCGATCAGGTGTAGACTTGGTATACCGATTTGGTAGGGTCCTAGTGCGGTTCTTGTCTGCTTGAGGAAACAAAGATCTTAGCTGACTGTTTGTAGGGTAGCGTAATTGAGTTTGTTTGTGCAGGCTATGCGATCAATAAGGAGTGGACCTGGTATGGCGATTTGGTAGGGGTTTAGTTCGGTTCCCACCTGCTGGAAAAGAAAAATCCTAAATTGTGACTGCTGACAATAGGGAGTTCTTTAGAAAGCGTTTGGTGCTAGGTTTCTTTCTAAGTGCGTAATGTGATTTTGGTGTCATACGTCGAAATTTCGAATTATTGCTTTGCATATTGCTGTTGGCCTCCAAAACCATCCAATCCATAGCTGGATTACTTATGATAAGAAATCATCACTACAAAAAATCATAAAGCTACTGGTTGGGCCTATTTCTTCGGATTTTCAGAGCTTAGCTTACCCTTAAGATTTGAATCCGATCAAGTTCGCTAGGGAACCTTTAACTAGCACTAATATTGTGGTTACTGCTTACAAACAAGAAAACATTATTGTCATATGTCATCCACACCACTTAGAGTTTATTTGTCACACTTTCTGTTGGAATCTGAATTCCATGCTCACTTGCCAATTAGCATTCGTCAAAATGTGTGCCTTCAAGGAAGATGGCACTTGTAAGTAATGCTTTGCATCAAACGGTATCAACAACAACCAGCGAGACAATGGTGTTTCAGCCGTAAGCATTCATTCCATGTAGGGTTGATGCTTAGTACAATTGTTAACATTAGAAGAATGGCACACTGTCCATTTAGAAATTACACGTGACACGGTAAATTCATCTGCAACGTACATTAGCAGGAATTCCACATTAGCAACCGCGTGTTGCTTTTAGAATAATTATATTTAGGTTATTATATTGCAAAAAATGTGCGTATCTTTGTTTATATTTATTATAAATTGCAATATAATTTATACTCCTACTTGTACTCCACAAATTTTCGTTCCCTACAGTATTCAACTCGAATCGGAGTAGTGGTGCCCCAGGTCACGCCGCCGCACCCCTATAAATCCGCCCTACCCGTGTAGAAACTCAAGAAAAAAAAATAGGAAGGAATTTTTGTGTTCTCCTTCCGCTTCGTTCGCACGCAGTTCGAGTTCGACGCCGTCGAGTTCCTTGACCCCCAGGCCCCAGCGAGAGAGAGAGAGAGAGAGAGGAGAGGAGAAGATGCAGATCTTCGTGAAGACCCTGACAGGGAAGACCATCACCCTCGAGGTGGAGAGCAGCGACACCATCGACAACGTCAAGGCCAAAATCCAGGTGCGCCCCAGTTCCCGGTTCCTGCTCGCGGTTCTTGGCCTCTTGGCTGCTTCCCCAATCTGTTGGTGTGTCGAGGCCGTTCGTTAGCTGCGCGCCGTGCTGAGTGTTCGATCGATCTATCCGCGCCGTTGGTTCTAGTTTACCGGTTTAACCTAGTTGCTGTGCTGTTTATCTATGCGCGCTTTGTTAGGGCTCTGTTAGTGTTCATCCGTCGTTTATTGGGTTTGGCCCGGTCCGATTTATGTTTAGGTTCATTCGGGGAATTAGTCCAGTTTGAATTGCTCGAGGGGAACAGATTGAGCGCAAGATTGTATAGGCGCTTGAGCAAACAGAGCTGTAAATTATGTTCTGTTCCATATAACTCTGCTAATGCACTTGCGCCCCGAAATAGGATCAAATTTACCTATGTCTTTCAAGAATTCAACCATAAATAGTGTACATCTTAAGCACCGAGAGGATTGTGGGAACCAATAATTGCAGTCGCTCCTGTAAAAGTTGAGATTGCCTGAGTTCATGCAAATTGTGAATTGTTCTGTTGTTGTGAGTCACAGCAATGCTTATAAATTCCAATAGAGTGAGGACTTGCTTATTTGGAGATCTAGTTAACTTGTATAGGTGTATTCACTAATTTCATTAATTGTTCAGTTCTTTTGAGTCACAACGATGCTTCTGACCTTTTGCTTTCCATCCAAGTTGAAATCTCTGTATTTTTTTGAAAACAAAATGGAAGTAGTTTCCGGCCACTACGTGTCAGTACACATCCTGTTCTTATTATAAGTTCAGAAAAATAGCTGGTGACTCGGGGTGTTATTTTAGTCCCACCAGAAAATAATACCATTTGTTCCTAGCGCGATCGTGTTGGGAACATAACCATGTATCTTATTAGTGGTCATTGCATTGAGCCGTTGGATGCAGTAGAACTGACATGT
The DNA here is from genome assembly GCA_000970635.1 of Eragrostis tef. NCBI lineage: Eukaryota > Viridiplantae > Streptophyta > Magnoliopsida > Poales > Poaceae > Eragrostis > Eragrostis tef. The sequence goes on from LAPY01001355.1 coordinate 99,868, forward strand.
TACTTTCTAAATCGTCTCAGGACAAGGAAGGGATTCCTCCGGATCAACAGCGTTTGATATTTGCGGGCAAGCAGCTGGAGGATGGACGCACGCTGGCTGACTACAACATTCAGAAGGAGTCAACTCTTCACTTGGTCCTCAGGCTCAGGGGTGGCACTATGATCAAGGTCAAGACTCTTACTGGGAAAGAGATTGAAATTGATATCGAACCCACTGACACAATTGATAGGATCAAGGAGCGTGTTGAAGAGAAAGAAGGCATTCCTCCCGTGCAGCAAAGGTGTGTAGTTTTGAAATGCATAGCCACTACTACCCATCTGCTCTTCCCAACGATTATTCTGCTTAAAATCAGCTATGCTATCTTCCCTGTATCTGGGCAATATTGATATGACCAATTTCATACTTTTTGGATTGCCCAGAATAAACAAAGTATTTTCTCTCCTTGCAGGCTCATTTATGCTGGTAAGCAGCTTGCTGATGACAAGACTGCGAAGGACTACAACATCGAAGGTGGCTCTGTCCTCCATCTTGTGCTTGCCCTGAGGGGTGGTTACTAGTAAAGCTGAGGAACTAGTCAGATAAATCTGTTATGTTGGCCGCAAAAAGTCAGACCTGGCAATGTTGAACTTACAGATAATAACATTAGCTCTGCGCCTTTGCCCACTGGAAGGGGTTGTCTTCCATGTCATTATCGTATGACGATTTGATGAAATTGGGTCAGGTTTATCGATGCTATATTTTACCCATTACCAGTAGTATCTGAAATCTTTTTGTGGTGTTCATCAATTTTCATAGTTTGGATGTGATTATGTTACTGACGAGTGGTCAGACAATTGTGACGTACGTTCTGCTTATTTCACTCTCTTGGCCTCTGTTCGGTTTTGTTAAAGTTGCATAGTGACTTGAGATGGCGGAATGTAGCTAGACAAGCTCTTGCAGGTTGCACAAATGACACACTCCTGGCAGTTTTTTTTTTCCTTTTTCAAATCAAGTGTTTTGATCTAACAGCAGTATGTGTTACACAAATCTCGTTAGCATTTCTTCTTTTAGTTGCTCACCTGTAATTCTCCAGAACATTTTCAAGACCCTGGCAAATCTCTGCTACAGTTGAAACTACTTATATTTCAGTGAAGCTACAGCATGGAACATGGAGAACAGCAGATGAAATGCCCATCTCCGTTTAATAGAGTAAGGAGCCAACAAAAAGGATGAGCAGCAGCTGATTAGCTTCCTTCTGTACAACCTAACCCGGAACTAAACTAGGTGGGAGAGCAAATAGACCATATGAGGCTATGAAACTGAATATCTCCTGTTCCTAAGAGGGGGAAGAGGAGAGGGTTTCACTTCGGCAGGCTTCGCTGATAATGGTGGACTCTGTGAGCTGCCAGACGTCTCTGAACCTTTGCCATTCCCTCCTGGTCCCTTGCTGCTCCACAGCTTGTCAAATATTCTTCTGGACCGCGACTGCATCAGGAGGCCTCCGAGATGGTCTTTGAAGCTGTTTCTCCCAGCTCTGTGCTCGCTGATCCGGTGTTCACTTTCCCTTGCGCTGAGGCCTGTCACCTGCTTCATCAGCGAGTTTGGGTGCTTTGGTATCTGTTTTTCACAAGGTTCGCATTTGTCCTGCATTGGCCTTGGACAAGCATGCGCGCCATTATCAGCCAGAGCAAGTTCTTTGCTTGACCCTGCCCTCAGCTGCTGGAAGAAAAGAACTTGCACCACCAACCGGAGAGGCAGGCGGTCGTTTTGTGTGGCATGCATGGATGCATCTATGGAGAGCCTCTTGACATCTATCAGGCTGCAAATTTTCTTCTTGTCAGCTTTACTTATGTCTGGATGTTCCTGCTTA
>LAPY01001356.1:16094-31634 GCA_000970635.1 Eragrostis tef
GCCGCCGGTGCAGCCAAGGGCGGTGGCGGCGAGGCCGAGACGAATCTCGGCGCTGTCTCTGACATTCGAACAGAGGAGGCGGAGCACGGCGGCGTGCCGGACCGCGCGGTCAGGCGCGCCGCGTCCATGGTGGCGCTGCCGCGGCGGGCGTGGCCGGACGTCTCGCTCAGGTGGCCGGCGGCGTCGAGCAGCGGGCGCGAGGAGGAGATGACGGGGCTCGGGAAGATCAGGAGGTTGCTGAAACTCTCGGACGCGCCGGTGGTGGCCGGAGTAGGGAGATCGGTCTCGTTCGGCGGTGCCGGGAGCTGCCAGCGCTTGCCGACACGGTCTGGCCCGTCGACGGCGGCCGACGGCGTCACTGGCGATGAAATCGAATTGTCACGGTGAGCTGATGGAAGATGATGATGAACTGACGATTGAGATGAGATGAGGTTGGTTCTTGGTTGGTTTGCCACAAGGGAAGGTAAAAAATGCAATCTTTCCGAGTTTCGCGTATGATTAGTAGTGACAAGTGAAAAAAGTCGAGTTTGTGCATACACTGCGGAGCGCCAGAAACTGTAAATACGAATTCCTGACAAAATATAAGTTTTGTATGCGGGATTGTAATATATGTGGATCTATAAGATACAAGAGATCGCAATGTTCGTCATGGTTCCTGATTTTGGGTTTCTTGGGGCTGGAAGTGACCATTTTGCATGTATGATCTTTAGCTACTGGATGAACCAGGAGGCACGGCACTTCAAACATCGTTGTTTCGAACTTCTCAAGATTTCAGGTCTCAACACTGTGCTAAGGAATCGAAAACAACCGTGCTAAAGGATTCGAAAGGAGGTGCCCAGCTTGTGACTGCTGCAACAGGGAATTCGTTCTGCTCTGAATTCCATCCCGAATGGATTTGATCCATTTTCCAACTTGTGAAAAAGGATGCAATGGGTTCTGTTTTAACCCTGTTCACTGAAAACAACCTAAGCATTGCTAGCACCTGGAGCCTTCTTAGATTTGTCTGCCTCACCTTACCTCATGGTTCTGAAGAAAGTTCCAAGCGACAGGTGACCTACCTTGCCATTTATCTGTTAGGCCATGACACCGCATTGAAGATGATGTTTGCATTTGCAATGCTAATGGTGTGAGGTAAATGAGGTAAGGCAGGCAGTTGAGCCGAGTCACCTCAAGAGACACCGTGTATCAATTATTTGGACCTTATGTTGGTTATAAGTCAGTGTCGGTCATCAAGTATTTGTGCCGTACTGCCGTTGGGTGTGGGGGAAGCTTCTCTGAGATGATGTATCAAGCAAGCGCCTCCAACGAATGGAATTGCTGAATTGTTATTTCTCTCCCTTTAAATTAGGTGCACCACTCACAAGTTAATATTCGGGGTATGATCATGCACAATGCAAAGCTTATGCGTTTTAGGAATTCTGTACGTCAAGCGGGTATTAGCTCAGAAGTTACATGTGAGTGTTGTGCACTTCACTGCTGACAGGGCACGCAAGGTACAGTAAACAAAGGGGGCATAAAGTTGCCTGCCAGATATTTCATTTCATATCCAAATGCATACAAGGACTGTCTATATCATAAGAATTAGAATTTTCAAGAACAATGAACTAGTGAGATGTTTGGTTTTGAGCGTTTGACCAATCAATTGTCCAAAAGAAAAAAAAGGACCATGAACCAACAAATACAATTCTTTAAAATGAAAAAAAAACTGTTAAAAAATACAGAGTGGATAGTGGCACAACCTTTTTTTACAATGGGACAGTTATGCTGTTACCTTTCTTCAAACTTGATGGCTCTCTTTCGTTAGTATTAATAACACAATTTTAATCCAAGTACATCATAATTTGTTCACAAAGTCTATATTGGCACTTTGACAGTTGAGAACTCTCCTCATAAGTACAACAAGAAAAAATATGAATACACAAACATCCAGATTCATTTTGGGGTGACCAATTATGAAATTGCCATCAGATATGAGTACACAACCCCTTTTTATACAACCATGACAAGCCACCAAAGCTTTTCGCTCCTGTCCTAGAGAAAATCATGACAGTTGACCTACGACCAAAAAAGGGTTCCACCTCTGAGGAAATACAGCAATATTTCCAGTAGGTCAGATACTGAGGAAGGCAAGTAAATGAAATATCAGTAGAGTCTGAACAAAAATCTCAACGCGGCAACATTGCCAATAGATCTTCTTTGTGCAGCATACAGTAGTATACCAAAATTGCGAGAATGATAGGTAATATCATGGGCCACACACTTGTACCTGTCAGAAAAAACACATACCCACTTTACAATAGGACTTTTAAAGATTATCAAAGACAAAACAATCAAGAATGAAAGATGTGGCATACCATTACTCTTTATAGATCCAACTGATGTCACCCTTGCAGTTGAGTCAATGGAAGTTGACAGCAAAGTCCTGAAATCATGTAAAATTATGACATTGAGACATTGCAAATGTCCTTTTAGCATTCTTCAAATGAAAACAGAGTGCAGGTACTGACTTTGAATCCTGGGAGAAGGCGAGTGCAGTAACAATTCCAAGATGCGCCTTTTTAACTGTGACAAGTGTCTGCATGTTCTTTGAGCCTAGAATGATGATGCTTCCTTCAATTGTTCCACTAAAAATCAAAGGCAAGCATAAGAAAATGGAGCCATGTTATCTTGTTACGCAAAATACAAAATGCAATAAGCAGCCAATGGTCTTTGTTTCCATGCTCACATCGCATGCGAGCACCATCAGGTGAGACAGCAAAAGCTGAAATTCCCTCGCGAGTTATTTTCTTTGACCCAATTCTCGTCCATGAGGTAGTATTCCAAGATATTATTTTCCCATAATCACCACCTAAACAAAGAAGCATTCTGTTATTGCCAAGACTCAAGATCATCAACTGATTCATTTATAACAAAGTTGACTAAAATCTTGCTGTCACCTTGCATGGCTGTCATGAAGAGGATGTGACAGCCGTCAGTCTTATTAGAAAACTTGCAGAAACTAAATATTTCACCCTCGAAACATACAAGTCAGAAACATACTTTAATATATATAAAAAAGAATCAATGTATGTGGTACCAAAAAAAAACTCACTGCTTCTCTCGGAAGATTAGCTACAATTTCTGATGATTTCAAGTCCCACACCCTACATGGACCACTGCTCCTATTCACGGCTAGAAACTTCTCATCCAAACTGAAAGCAAGTTCCAAAACAAGGAATATCATCAGTATCTGGCAATCAATACCTAAATGAAGAGAGTTCAACTAGCACTTTTTTACCTGAAGCTAAGATCTTTAATTGATGTTTTAGTATCAGCTTCTGAAAGAACAGAATCCATGGCAGGCCATTTGAAAACCCTCAAATGCCCATCCTACACAAAACAGATAAAGAACATAGAAAATCAATAATCATACATAATAACTGCTGTCATGAGAGAACAACAGAACTGTATATAAATCCATGATTCGCCGCAATGTAAATCTATGGTTGTTTGTGCAACTGATTTAACTGTAGTACTTAAATGGTAAACATTATAATAAAAATATCAAGGTGATGAAGTATTAGCTTCTGGCTCTATTATATACCAGCATACTAAATAAACAACGATGCCTACAGTTATCAATATTGCGAAATGCTAGTTCAGTTGACGAACAGAGCTAAATTCCTGGCTGTATCAGTCTGTACTTAGAAGTGTTGCTCCTGATGATCCCAGTCAATACATCACTTTGTTTGCTGCATGAAGCCATGACGCATACGATTTGTGGGACATATATAAAACTCGAGACACTAGAACCATCAGATATACCATCCGCGCTATGTCAGATGTATTCAAGTAAAAGAAGATTTTTTTCATGCCCTAAGTTACTGCCATTACAAACCAAAAACAGAGCAATTAAGTTGAGGGATTGGAGTTGAGAAACAGGATATCTTCCAAACTAGATACCTAGTGCAAAACAGGGACAAGATGCATCCACCCAATACTCCATTAACAACAAGAACACAGAAGCATCTCTCCAGAAATGCTAATATGCAATCAAAAGTAAGCAATATTAACTTATTACCTCACCGCCAGTAGCAAGTGTAGACCCCTCACCACTGAATGATACAACCAACTGCGAACCAACATCTTTTAGCTCTACTAATACTTCCTCTTCACATTTCAAATCTAGCTTGTGCGGGTTGTTTCCTTCTTTTGATTCCCACTGATAGAACCTGCATCATAAGTGTTTCATGGTGAAAAGTTCTCAAAAGAAAACTTTGCTAAGATTTCAAGTTCAAATAAGGAGAGATAAACAAAAAGGTTCAAATAAGGAAGAACCCCCTACTATCTTTATGTGGAATAGAAGACATAAGGCAAAGCATAGAACATACATTTTTGCAATTAATTATCGAACCAATAATTAATCTATAGTGACAATTATAGCAAAGCCAGAGTTATTGTTCATAAAAAGCATGAAATGGCCAAACATTGACTTTTTTTTTGAGAAATGGTCAGACATTAACTCATAGCTCTAGAGTCAGGAATTAATCCACATGCCCCAAATGTCGAGGAGAAACAAAATCAGTGAAAACCTAGACGGTAAACGGTGGACAATCAGTCGACCATCATTACAAAACTCTAAAGACAAGCCGACAGTAACCAAGGTAGATCAAACATATTTTCCTTTAGCTTACACCAAGATTTAACAAATCCGTGGTTGATGTACAAATATTATTTATGTGGTTAACAAGGATGTACCAATGTGTGACTTAATGTTTATACTTCTGATAATGAAATGCAACCGTGTTGGGCTTGAAGACAGAAAAAGAATATTATCATGATGAACTTCCAAGGGCAATTTACTATTACTTTTTTCAGAAAAGACAATCTCAGGTACATAGATGCAATGCAAGTGTGGAGTGCCATCTGTACTTCTGTAGTGCCCACTAAAGGACTACACGGATATCTCAGTGTGTGCTGTCGCTGCTGGCTCTAGCAGCGGATGCAAAGCCCAGGCGTGAGCAACAACTTGCAGCTCAAAATTTAGTCACCACAAATGTAGTTTGTTCAAAACATCAGATCAAGATTGATATAATGAATCACCACAAATTTCGCAGGGTAAGAGCTGGGTGCGTTGGACACAAACAGCAGCCTACATCTGTTAATTCAGCTTCTTATGGAAAGAATTCATGATGGCTTGATAAGGGAGAGGATATAGTTGAATTTGTATGCGAGTTATCAAGTTTGATTAAGAAATAAGTAGTAACTAATCCTAGTGTGTTTGTAGTGTTAAGGGAAGAAATAAACCTGTCTAAACTCAATTTGCTATCTCAATCCTTCTAGTTCTATCATCCTAATATGTTTCTTAGCCCCTTTCAGCTACAATGATTCCCTTGAAACCATGTCATTTTGCCATCGCCTTCAGCTTTGTATCATCCCATTCGAGCCAAATTCACAACATAGGGTGCTGGCATTACCTATTCTAACCAATGCTGGTTCAAAGAACAACGCAGAACTGAAACTCACATTTGCAATGCACAAGCATTCCCATCCAATCAAAATTATACCGACAACTCAATCCACGCACAGCCAAACATTAATAAAACTAAATCATCCATTCAAGCATTAACACAACAGGAGCCCAGGGATCCGGTCCGAGGCGATGAGGGTACCTGCATCCGTTTGGGAACGAGACGACCACGCCGTCGCCGCGTGGGTGGACGGCCATCCGGTACGGCAACTTGTCCTTCGCCTCCACCACAAGCACCTGCCCAAGCAATCCAAAAATCAGAACGGAAACGTCACGGCGTCCATGATCGGGTCGGGATCTGGGAGGGATTGATCGCTCACCGGTTCGGTGCAGAGGGCCGGGGCAGCTTCGGACTCGAGCGCAGCGACGACGAGCTTGTTGGGCACGCCGCTTCGGCCCTCACCGCCGCCGCCCCCGAGCACGGCCATCTGGGCCCGAGGCGGCGGCGGGGCCGAGAAGGACGCTGCGTCCGCGTCCGCGCGCGCGTCGTCGGCGGCGGCGGGGGAGTCGGGCTGGAGAATGTGGGCGAGGGGCAGCCAGGCGGCGCAGTAGATGGGGAATCCGTAGGTGCTTCTGTGCCCGCCGTCGTCGCCCCTGGAAGCCATCGGGCCGGGAGGGCGGCGGAGACGGTCGCCGGAGGGGCACAAGCGGCGGAGGGCGCGCGGGGAGGGAGGTGACTGTCAGAACCCTGTCTGACCAAGTCTACGCTCAATATGATGCATCAACGGCTCATAACGCAAGATACCGGTTCGACTCACATCAACGGTCGCCCGTGAATGGAAGGCTCTGTTTACCATCCGGCGCGAAGTAGTGTTACCCTTCATTTGCTTTTCGTCTTTTTCACTTTTACGGCTGGAATGCCAGCTACTGCGGTAAAATGGAGACTACTTAAGAGAGCTGAGAGAGAGAGAGAGAGCAGAAAAGAGAATGCTTAGCCTTAGGGTAAAGTAGAAGTCGTTCTCGGAACTCATGTATCTCTGAATTCGGTCTCAAATGCATCTCTGAATCCGGCCGCAGTATTGCCGGTCTCGCTATCTGTATCTGTTTCGAGTTCGATTTCGTTCTTGGGGTCTCACAATTGGTAATCAGAGCCATCGATTTTCGGCCAAAAATTTTCCCCACCCATCCCACCCACAAAGGATTTCTGCTATGGTTCCAATGGCTTCCCTGGCCTCCTGGTAAAATCCCAAGCAACTGTCAAGCAATCTCAGATCTGGCAGGTTTCAGGTCTTGTACCTGTGTAAAATCCCTAGTTAGATCCGTTCGAGAGGAGGCGACGGCGAAAGAGCAGCATCGAGCTCAGGTTTCAGAACAAGTTTCTAAGTAAAATCCCGAGGCTTGAATCCCTGCTCTTGGCAGCGGTAGATCCACTGTTCAGGCGAACTGGCGGAAGGTTTTACCTGAGCTGTCCTGAACAGAACTGGTGTCTGTGGTCATATCGGCCATGTCGAATCCAGTGGATAAGGATGAGGGCGGCGTGGCGGCGGCGATAGAAGCTCTAAAGAGGGAATCGACGGCTACCCTAGTCTGGCTCAACATCTTCGAGAAATCTAGGGGCGACGTGATCAAAAAGGTCAACAATTTGGACACCAAAATCTCGGATATTCATGCACTTCTGATCCAAATGAATACTGAAACCGAGTTTGGAAGTGTTCCTCGTATCCACTATACAAGGTCAGCAACACCCCCATCTCAGCAACCGAAACCACCAGTCTCACTCACTGAAGAAGAATTGCAGTTTTTGAAAGAACAAGAAGCAGCTGGCAAGATATCTCTGCATATGCAGCCACCTAACTTTACTGGTGCACCTACACATGGGGCTTCTACTTCAGCCTTGAAACATGGTGACATGAACACTAAGCATCTTGAGTTTGACCACACGGGAAAACCTCCAGCTTCTGATAAACCAGTTCACCCATCTGATGGCATTCCACAGGAACATCAACCTGTGCAACCTGAAGCTGAAACATGGGCTCATACAGTGAACAACTTTAGCCTTTCGATTCCAAGACCAAAGCTAGATTTTCCATCATTTTCAGGTGACAATCCCTTGGGCTGGATCAGACAATGTGAGAAATACTTCCTTTTGGCTAGTGTACCAATGGATATGTGGGTTCCTTTGGCCACTTTGTACTATCAAGGACCTGCTGATCACTGGTGGCGAGGTTTACGAACTCCATCAGGACATCTCACATGGACACAGTTTGTCCCTATGGTCTTTAACAGATTTGCTTCTGTCAGCAACTATAATGTAGTGGTTGATTTTCACCAAACAAAGCAAACAACCACTGTCAATGACTATATCTTGAAATTTGAAGAAGTGATGGCAATGGTACAAAGGGCACACCCAGAAATGAGTGAAAGATACTATGTCATGGCATTTATTGCAGGTCTCAAAGATGTTATTCGACACAATCTCATTCCACACAAGCCTCAAACACTGTCTAATTGTTACTGGAGAGCCAAAGAATTTAAGAAAGGAGCCCTCTTGAGAAAACCTCAGTTTCAGTCAACTCAAAATTATCCAAGGCAACAAGCAGCACCTACTACTCAACCAAATAATTTACAAGCTTCAATGAGGGATCCAAAGAAATGCTGGGGTTGTGGTGAACCTTGGACACCTCAACACAAAACTGTCTGCAAATTCAGAAGAGCACTTAATGCAATGGTCATGGACCCAGACAATTGGCTGGAAAAGGAACAGCAAGCCACTGAAGATCAAGTTTTTGAGGATGCCATTGGTGAAGCCTTGGAAGATCATAACCTCATGATGCTATCAACTCAGGCAGCACAAGGAGCTGCCATTGTAGCCACTATATCACTGCTAGTTCAAATTGGGGGCAAGAATGCAGTGGCCTTAATAGATAGTGGCAGTACTGACACATTTATTGATTCAGACTTTGCAAGCAAGTGCAACTGTCACATCACATCTACCAAATCACAGAAAGTAAGAGTAGCAGGAGGGGGGGTTCCTAGAAAGTGGAGCTTTCATCAAACAGTGCAGATTCACAATACATGGTGAGAAATTCAGACATGACCTTAAACTCCTTAAGCTACAAGGGTATGATATTATCTTGGGTTGTGACTGGATCCTGAAGCACAGTCCACTGAATTTAGACCTGCATAACAGAACAGTGGCTATCAACAAAGAAGGTTAGCAGGTTATTGTTTTCCCTGACCACAACATCTCCCACAAATATAAGGTGATCAACTCACACCAGTTATTGAAAATACCTGACAAGGTACTATCTGGTTACCTAATAGAGATCAATGTCACATCTGCTGAGACACCAACAGTAACAACTCAACTCCATCCTGAGATTGAACATTTACTACTGCAATATGAAGATATCTTTGCTGATCCCCATACTCTTCCACGAGAAAGAGATTGTGACCATAGAATCACATTGAAGCCTGACAGCAAAGCTCCTAACATCAGACCCTATAGGGTTCCCCATAAGCAAAACGATGAGGTTGAAAGACTGATTAAAGAGTTGCTGCAAGCAAACTTCATCAGACCTAGTTCCAGTCCATATTCATCACCACTTATTCTGGTAAGGAAGAAAGATGGAACTTGGAGGGTCTGCATATATTACAGCATATATTACAGATGGCTTAACAGCCAAACAATCAAGAATAAGTTCCCTATTCCAGATATTGAGGACCTCTTGGATGAACTGTTTGGAGCTTCAATATTCACAAAGCTGGACCTCAGATCTGGTTATTACCAGATCAGAATGCACAAGGATGACATACATAAAACAGCATTCAGAACTTATTTCGGTCATTTCGAATTTGTTGTCATGCCTTTTGGGCTTACAAATGCCCCTGCTACGTTTCAAGAGCTGATGAACAAGTTGTTTGCCCCATACCTCAGGAAGTTTGTCCTAGTATTTTTTGACAACATACTGATCTTCAGTAAATCAGTGGAAGAACACAAGGTACACCTTGCCCCAAGTGCTACAAATCTTAAGAGACAACAGCTTAGCAGCAAAGAAAAGCAAATGTTCTTTTGCTGTCTCCCAAGTAGACTACCTTGGTCATGTCATTAGTGCCAAAGGAGTAGCTACAGATCCATCTAAAATCTCAGCAATTGTTGATTGGCCTCTTCCAAAAACAATCACTGAACTAAGAGGATTTCTTGGCCTATGTGGATACTACAGAAGATTCATAAAAGATTATGAAATGATATGTCGGCCTCTGCATGACATATTAAAGAAGGATTCTTTTTTCTAGACTCAAAAACAATCTGATGCCTTCCAACTTTTGAAAAACAGCTTAGCTTCAGCACCTGTGTTAGCATTACCCAATTTCAATCAGCCTTTCGTGTTGGAAACTGATGCTTCAGGGTATGGTATAGGTGCAGTCCTTATGCAGAACTCAAAACCACTGGCATTCTTCAGTCAAGCACTAGGTCCTAAAGCTGCAGCTCAATCTGTGTATCACAAGGACACATTAGCCATTCTGGAAGCACTCAAAAAGTGGAGACATTACTTACTAGGGTCAGAACTAATCATCAAATTGATGATCAAAGCTTGAAGTTCATGATAGATCAAAGGATCACTGAAGGAGTCCAACACAAACTCTTGCTAAAGTTGCTGGAATTAAATTACAAAATCGAGTATAAGAAAGGAAAACAAAACATAGTGGCTGATGCATTATCAAGAAGACATCATTCTTGCGCTGCAATTTCAGTCATAACACCTACCTGGAAAGCTGACATTGAACTCAGTTATGTCAATGATGACCATTGCACCCATCTTCTATCATCCTTGTCAATCAGCACACCACCAAATTCAGATTTTACACTACATGCTGGTGTACTCAGGTACAAAGTAAGAATATATGTGGGCACTAATACTGACCTAAGAAAGACCATCTTACAATCTCTACACTCATCTGCAATTGGAGGACACTCAGGAGTTAAGGCCACATATCACAGAATCAAAAGGATTTTTTATTGGCCAAATCTCAAGAAAGACATTGAACAGTTTGTATCAAATTGCCCAATATGTCAGAGAGCAAAGGGAGAAAACTGCAAATACCCTGGTTTGCTAGAACCACTCACTATACCAGAAATGGCTTGGGCTCATATATCAATGGATTTTGTTGAAGGCCTACCAAAGTCTAATGGGAAAGATGTCATCCTGGTAGTGGTCGACAGACTAACCAAGTATGCTCATTTTCTTTCACTTTCCCACCCATATACTGTCCAGCAAGTAGCTCAGTTATTCATAGACAATATATTCAAGCTTCATGGCCCTCCATCAGCCATTGTCAATGACAGAGATGCAATCTTCACTAGTGATCTTTGGAAAGAAATATTCAAGTCAATGAAAGTGGCCTTGAACTACAGCTCAGCTCACCATCCGCAAACAGATGGGCAAACGGAAAGGGTTAACCAATGCCTTGAAAATTATCTGAGGTGCATGGCATTTGCAGAACCTAAGAAGTGGCAGTCATGGCTTCCACTAGCAGAATGGTGGTACAATACCAGTTATCACACATCTCTGAAATGTACCCCTTTCCAAGCATTATACGGTTACCCACCACCACTGATCAGCGAGGTCATGATACCAGGACCAAATGTACCTGCAAATGACTTCTTAACTGACAAGCAGAACATTATTGCCACATTGAAAGGAAATCTTTCACAAGCTCAGGCACGAATCAAAAAATATGCTGATCTGAAAAGATGTGAATGATCATTCAACATTGGTGATATGGTGTATCTCAAGTTCCAGCCATACAGGAAAACAACTTTTGGAATCAGAACAAATATCAAAGTGGCAACGAAATACTATGGCCCCTATCTTGTCTTGGAGAAGATTGGCAAAGCAGCCTATAAACTACAGTTACCACACTCTGCACAAATCCATCCTGTCTTCCATGTCCTGAGCTCCCAATGGTTACAAAAGATGGCTATGTCAAAACAGAACCAGAAGCAGTGTTGAGCACAAGAGTAGTACCTCATGGCATGACCGTCAAGACTCAATGGTTGATCAAATGGCTAAACCTGATGAATGATGATGCAAGTTGGGAAGACGCTACGTGTATCGAGCACACCTTGCCAAGCTTCTACCATGCAACACTCAAATCATGGTTTCCGGAGAAATATCCTTGAGGTCAACGATTGTCTCAAGGAGAGGGGATTGTCAGAACCTTGTCTGACCAAGTCTACGCTCAATATGATGCATCAACGGCTCATAACGCAAGATACCGGTTCGACTCACATCAACGGTCGCCCGTGAATGGAAGCCTCTGTTTACCATCCGGCGCGAAGTACTGTTACCCCTCATTTGCTTTTCGCCTTTTTCACTTTTACCGCTGGAATGCCAGCTACTGCCGTAAAAGGAAGACTACTTAAGCGAGCTCAGAGAGAGAGAGAGAGAGAGCAGGAAAGAGAATGCTTAGCCTTAGGGTAAAGTAGAAGTCGTTCTCGGAAATCATGTATCTCTGAATTCGGTCTCAATGCATCTCTGAGAATTCGGCCGTAGTTCTGCCGGTCTCGCTATCTGTATCTGTTTCGAGTTCGATTTCGTTCTAGGGGTCTCACAGTGACGAGATGATGACAGGTTGGGGAAACCTGGAGCAATGACGCGCTGGTGCGGTCCAGTTGATGGTTGACCGCTTGACCTTTGGCGGAGGAGGGTGGTGTGCGTCACCGTCGACCTCGAGGATGGATGGACTGTTTCGATTGGTTTGGTCAAACTCAAGCAAATGAGGACTTTTTCTCAAATGTCCGAACGATTTCCTACGAAATTCGATTTATACTCACGCTCTTGCACTTGTTTTTACTCAAAGGCTAAACATGCTTCGTTGGTTCGGCTAGTTTCATCACCGTATGTGCAGTCAGTTCATTTGGTTCTTGAGTTGCTTTAGGGTACAAAGAGTACCAAATCCATCTTTTGTTTAATATGGATTGTCATAGAGTTCATTCAATAATATTTACTATTGATATTTGAAATTCATACAAATGAAATGATAGATAAAGTTTTCTCCCAATAGCAGTAGGCAGTAGCAGTGTTGGACAATGGACATATGTAACTTGCAGATTTTCGAGTACCACCCCGACCATAGAGTAGTGTGTCCCAGTTAGTTGAAATTTTGAAGAAATATTGAGCCCACTCCAAAAACATCATGCTCGCATGAATACTAGCAACCACAGTACAACGCAGACGCTCACAACACGCAAGCACACTCACCCCTATGAACATACGTACACAAACCCTACCCCTATGAGCACCTTCGAAGGACTGAGCATCCGGCAGATATGGAGATTCTCGAAGTCACCAAAGACGCCTCGTTATCGTCAGGAACGCCGCTTACCACTTAACGCACAACGCCAGTAAATCTTAGAAAATTCGCTCCTACCCAGAGTCGAACCTAGGACCTCTAGGACCTCAAAGGTGTTACTCGAGTGCCTTAACCACTAGGCCAAGACCCCTTTTATTTATTTTTTCTTAGATAAACCTGAGAAGCTAATGATTTTGCATAGCCTTTTTTTTTGAGAATGATGATTTTGCATACTAAGATAATGAAGTTACACTCGTGCAAAGTTGGGCCGGCCCAGGACCTTGAAAGGGATTTTTTTTGAAGTGTGAAAGGAATGAATGTTGCTTTGGACCAGTTGGGCTGGCCCAATTGGGTTGTTTCCTCATCGGACACTCTGACTCCACATCTAGTCCGAGTCGGAGTCGCACTCATGTCCGACCCGAGAAGAGCTGGATGCGTCTCCCCTCTTCATAACCGACAGAGAGGGCATCTTCCAAAATCTCTGGGCTGATTAATTGACTGGTGATATGGCCAGTGCTTTGGGATCCATCAAAAGGAAAATGATGCAGTGGAGGTGGCCACCAAAGCCGGTGATGACGGCAGAACTTCTGTGGCCGCCGGCAAGAGGATGATGCGGCTGCCTGGGGCGGAGGTGAAGTGGGTCCTGTCCCAAAAGAGCGAGTACCTCTCGAGCACTTCGAAGCGTCTGGTCTCTCCTGAGTTCGCCGCTTTGTCCAAGGACCTGAGCGACAGCTTTGTGGAGTACCAAGAGTGCAGTGGCGAGGCTAGAGCCTAAGAGCTCATGGGGCACACTTCAACATTTTGGCCCATGGAACAAAGATTTAGCTCAGTTGGGCCTCTTTTTGAGTTGGCATGGTGCACAATTTCGGTCCATGGAGGTGCACATGTGGTCCGAATTGGCTGATTTATGCTGGAAATTGAGTTGGACCCTAGTGTCTATGCACTAGACTGAGTGGGCGCGCCGCGAATTCTAAGCCAACAACGGTGCCGTCATGGTGGACGAGGACGAGTTCCTCACGCATAGGGCCGAGAACAATCAGTGCCTCAAAGAGTTCAAGGTTATGTTCAACAACATCGATTTCACTGATTGGGCCTTCGGCGACTGCCCCTTTGACTTCTTCAAGGAAGAGGACGAGAGCGACAAGGAGGAGGACGACGATGACGACGAGGAGGAACCTGAATCCAACTGAAATGATGGTTGTTGTCTGTGTTTCATGCTGCATATATTTGGTGCTGAATCCAACATATTTGGTACTGAAGCCCTAGTAAACTTTATGGGGAAGACCTAGTAAACTACTTAGAGATTTTACAGGAAAAAAGAAGCATCTGACTACAATATTGCCGTTAAGCTCTAGCCTCTACCAGTTAACTTTATCATAATAGTGATCTCAAAGCAATTCGCTTTTGTGCCCATTTTCTGCTAATAATAACAAAATTATGTACCCTTGAAGTCGTTTATCGCAAATCCTGCAACTGGACTCTCCTGCCGCCATTAGAGCAACCACAATGTAGAAGAAAAGTGGACATTATAGCATTTATGAGCTCATATGGTCTAACTATATACATTGTGTAACCGGTTATTATAGCATTTATGTGAAAAGTCGACCTTATGGCTAAGGTCACCCTTATAGAATAAAAAATACTATTTCTCTCTCCCATCTTCCCCGCCTGTCTCTCCTCTCGCCTATGGAAGTTGCGTTCGCGCCACCGGCGGCCCGCCGCCTGGAACTGCAAGGCCGTGGCACTGGAGCAAGGGGAGCTCGTGAAGATGCACTTGACATGGCGAAGCTTGACGCCCAGCAGCTCACCGAGGCGCACGCGGAGCGGGCGTCGGGCGGAGCTTGAGCACCTAGCACAGTGATGCCGCAGTGTCCTGCAGCTCGCCGAGGTACACATGGAGCGGGCGGAGATTTGGGGTGCCCGGCGTAGTGTAGCTAGCTCGCCGTCCCCAGCTCGCCGATGTACATGCGGGCAGAGCTTGAGCTCCTGGCGAGGTGATGCCCAGCAGAGAGAGAATCTATGGCCAGATTAGGGCCTCAAAAAGCTCGTTTTTGCTGTAAAAAGATTGGGGAAAAGGAGAATCGAATAGAGAGAAAGGTGAATCTGAGGATTGGTGGCTTCCATGGCAGGTTTGGATATGAGGATTGGGATGGTTCGAGGTGAGTGAAAATTGGGGATCGATTGAGGTACTTTCCCGCATGCGAGAGAAGATAGGCTTGCCGTTTGGGAGGAAATACTAGTTTTATTCAGCCTGGGCCCACCAGTAACCATAGCATTGTGAAACATGACGTTAGCTAATGCCTCTGCAGCGGGACCCATATATATGACGGGTTAGTCATTACTCTCTCCGTCCCAAAATAATTGTCACTGGAACATCATGTTTGACCCTTCATTTTATTTAAAAAAAATTATTTAAATATAAAAATAAATATGTTATGATTAAAATATATTTAATAACAAACAAATTATAAAAAAATAAATAATATTTGCGTAAAAAAATTGAATAAGACGAACGGTCAAAAAAATCAACATCGACACCTAAAAAGAGACAGAGGAAGTAGCATTTTTTAGAGCACTAGCGTCTGCATAAAACCACTGCGAATACACGGGAGTCTGAAAGTCATGGAGGTCGGTTACATTCTTGCCCAAACCTTACTCAACGAAAAGCTACACTCTATCATGTTTGCCCTGCTTCGTAGGATCCAAGCACTTTTGATGAGAATCCGGTCAAAACA
>LAPY01001356.1:85979-101292 GCA_000970635.1 Eragrostis tef
ACGGCCGCCTCCTTCCTTTCAGTGGAGCACACCTTTGTCAACCCCTCCTCACCGGCCATGGGACCCTCCTCGCCCAACGCCGCCGCCTCCAACGAGCGCCGCCCGCGCAGATCAGACCCGGCGTCCATCAGAAGACCTTACCACCCGCTCTCTGTGCGGCTGGGCGAGAGATCACGGCGAATCAAAGGTCGATGGATGGATTGGAGATTGGGATGGGAGGTGGAGGCGCCCAATTTCGGTTTCGGACTGGGGAGAAGAACCCTACTAGTCCCCAGAGCTCTTCGCGATGCCGCTCCTCCCTGTCGGATGTAGGCCGACAACGAAACAACCACATTGGGCCAGACCAACAAATGTCTTGATCCGACCCAACCAACGAATGTAACTTTCTTGTCAAAGCAGCCTAGCCCAGCCTTGTGATTTGTGAAGAAAACTCTTACTTACGGCCTACTAGCTCTAGCCCATCTCAAAGCAAAAACGGCAGAACAGCATTGCCCAGAAGAAATTACGGTTGTCTCTCAAAAAAACAATTACGGTTTGTTCTTAAAAAAAAGGAATTACGGTGATTCTCGAAAAAAAAAGAGAATAAATTACGGTGATTCCTGAATAAAAAAACGGTGCATTGATGCACCTTGGGTTAACATTTCTTTTTTGCGAAGCACCTTGGGTTAATATAGCCTTTTCTAGTGCCATAATTGTCTAATGAAACTGATAGTGTCTGTATACCATACAACGTTAGTTTGATAGGTAAAAACTCTCGATATGGATAATATGAATGATTGTTATCACGTTTCTTTGCAACACAATGAAAGACAAGGTAGCTTATAATAAGCTACAATATGCTCCTCGTGAAATTATAAATTGATTTTCTAGATTGCATGTCATGTGGATTAACATACACCATGTAATCGGCAGTCACCCAGCATCGCGTTATACAGAATGGGCTGGAGATATTCGGTAATAATGCCCTTTTTAAGAGAGGTTCAGTAGCAATGCTTGATCAGGCAAAGCTAAGGTGACACAGTAGTCAGAAACGTCAACCAGAAAGGGAAAGAAATAATTCAATGAAAATATACCAGATTATAAAACACGCGTGATCCTATCTATAATTGTTCAGCAAGGAACACACACAAAAGGTACGGCCTGACCAACAACCTTATCGAGACTAGTTTTCATGATGTTGTAGCTTTAAGGACAGCTGGTCTTCATATGAACCACCCAAGTTATCCTACTCAAGTTCTGGGCAACAACTTTGTGAAGACTAGTAAATGATTCCATCAAGCACAATAATGAAGGGTCGATTTTGCAAAGCTTCCTTCTTCAACATAAATAAAAGAGCAGCAAAAAGTAATATAGTATCTAGACCCAATTAACTAGGGGCAAAAAAACTATGCAAAAACTTCTGCTGCCCAGGTCTTCCATGTATAGGAGGCATGCAATGGCAGCAAAAGGGTTATGCTCAATCCCTAGACTTTCCTAGTCACTTTTCAAGCTTGATCAGGCAACCACAACTGTGAAAATCCAACACGCATGGTTTTTTTGTTTTCACTTTGCAAGAGTATATATGTGATAACTAATTAAGTGTAGACTAGCAATCATATACTAACAGTGAAAGCACTAATTAAGACAGTAATAAGCTACCATAAAGGTAGTGATAGATGATGGGTACTAATTAATTAGGTTATAATCAGATAACATGGGACACAAACTACTGCAATAAAGAAGCAATCTGCAACCCATCCATATGTTTTGAAACAGCTAATAGCCACAATGTCGGCACCATTACACGACTATAACAAAGACAGTCTGGCTAGCTATGCCACTTGGATAATAATAAACTAGTAAGAGACCAATATGCCTAGTTAGCTTAGCTGCCACATGGATAATAAACTAGGTAGTAAAAGACTGAATCATGGCAAGAATTCGTATGACCAAATTTGGACTGCCCAAAGCTTCAGGCACAGATTGCATGATATGCTGAAGACAAATTCAACAAAATTCAAGAACAAGCACAAAGCATCACATCCCCATGAACATGAGGACACAATCCAAAACGCCTACACTGACATAAAAAGACAATCATGTAGTCCGATCGGGAAGATTATAATAGATATCTGTCTAGAAGTGTCAGTGCATCAATAACATAGGCAGTCATTATAAGAACACCATACACTAGTTAACTTAGCTGGGACATAGCTTAAACGCAGCTAGTCAGGTCAATGGCATTAGCTTAAACGCAGCTAGTCAGGTCATAAAAGCTTGCGGCAAGCATAGAACAACATAGATAAATAGAGTAGATTTAGATTGCATGGAAGCGGACGATGAAAACTACTCTTCACCAGTTAGTCGCCTCCCATGCTTTGTCAGTCCAACCCATCTGAACAAAGTCACACATCTTGGTCCGGCTCCTTCCCCGGCGACATCTTGCGACAGGCAGCTTTCACCTCAGGATGGAGCCCAGCAGAGTAGCTTACGAAAATGTCGCCTTTGCTGGATTTGGATTCAGAAACAACCATCTCCTCTTTTTTGAAGGAGAAAACAAGCTTCTCCTTGCCATCGTCCCCAACGACAGTGGTGAAGTGTCTGTCTGGCAGATACAGGTCGATCTCTTCCCCCTGCTGCTTCGAGGCCTCTTCCCTCTCCCTGATAACCTCGTCAGGCACCTCGACGTAGCCCTTCTCCTGGAACTCTCCACGGACCCAGTTCTGGAAGACGCTGAACTGCTTCATCATCTTGTCGTTGAACGAATCGACCACCATGCGCAGCACCTCCTCAGGCAGGTTGGGCCGTACCTGCTCCGCAAACCCGCGCAGGTTCTCCATGTTGTAGGGCGCGATGCGGCGCGGATCACGGGTCAGGTGGCGGAGCACCTCCATCTCCGACAGCCGCGTCATCCCCTCCCTCGCCGCCGGAGCCGCCTTCCTTTCGGTGGAGCACTCCTTCCTCATCCCCTCCTCGCTGGCCGCCGCATCCTTCAGAGAACACCGCTCGAGACCGAACCCGCCGTCCGTGGCACCCTCCTCGCCCAACGCCGCCGCCTCCGACGAACGCCGACCGCACTGACCAGACCCGCCGTCCATCAGGAGAACCTAGCACCCGCTCTCCTGCGCGCGGCTCGGCGAGAGATCTCAGCGAATCGAAGCTCGACGGATGGATTGGAGATTGGGGATCGGAGGAGGCGGGTGGGGAGTGGGGACTCGAACTGGGGAGAAGAAGAACCCTAGTCCCTACTCCTGTCGGAAGCTCACTGTCGGATGTAGTCCGACAACGAAACAGCCGAATTGGGCCAGCGCAACCAATGTCGGATGCGAAATTTCTATCAAGTATTCAGCCCAGCGCAGTCAATCCATCCTTACTAGGTCACTCTGTGTTTAGCCCATTCTGAGTTTCTGACGCAAAGAGAGCTGCTGAGCACGAATGTGAGGCCCATGACTGAGTATGAACTGATGGCCCAAGAAATGATGGCTGATCACGCTGAATTCTTCATACAGTATGTGCAACTTCCGACCAGATCGTCGTTTCGAAAGGACATCAGGAAATTTATTCCAGGTCCGAAAATGTGTTAGGAAAAAGTTTTTTTTCTAGAATGAACGGCATAAAACTACAACTATTTGTGTTAAAGTTTCAGAAAACTATAATTTTTAGAAACAATAAGGTTGATATGTAAGACCGGGCATAAAAGTTGTAGTTGTACTCAGCAAAAAAAATACAATATAGATAACATATGGATACTATTTAGATTTCATCTGTATCGAATTAGTTGGACTCGAGGGTATCCCCTTCCTCACTTGCGTCTCCACAACGGACCTGAGAAAAATACCACCTTTCCCCGCGCTCCCCTCGCAGGCCCTAGCCATGGTCGCGTCCCAGCACAACTGACTGAATCTTTACTTCGGCATACGATTTGTTGATTTTACGCTGCCAAATTTTACATGGAAGTCCCTCGCAAAAAAAATTACATGGAAGTATAGCTCATTTATTTGACGAAAATAACATTTCTATGTTGCAGGGATTAAAAGTACATCGATCACTACTGTCTATATGACTATAGTATCTCTCGATAGTCTCCTGTTTGTTGCTTGCACCACTGAAGTAAGGACGATGTGACGTATGCTAGCTAGCACAGGGCTGATTTGTTATGTGATACGGATATTAAATGCCTTCAGAATAGTTAACAATTTGCCTCGTGGATTATACCTGTACTAATATTTACCAGAGGAATCTTCTGCAAAAGTTTATACTTGGGGATAATCAAAATCATGTTTAGTTTGAACAGTTTCCTGGTACTAAAAGCTATGTTTTTCAGTAAAAGGAAAACGTATTATTGCTTGAGTAAATATTTTGAACAAAATTTGAAAAATGAAACTTGGCAAATACTTTTTCCATCAAATGATTTTCTTCTCTAGTCGCGCCGGCGTAGCCGCGCTCTCAGTGATTTGAGATTTCCGTCCGTGCGATCTTCATCGCGGGCGGGTCCTTCATTCGGGTTTCACGGTGGCTCGGTGGCCAAATATTTACCGTACGGCTCGTCCTGCGTGTCCTTCTCCCGTTTGCTGTGTGTGTTCGTGGCCTCCGTATCCTTGCCCCATTGCGCGCTCCGCGCTTCGGCTTTACTGCGGTGGTTCACCTCCCCGCATATACTGCCTTCACCAGCTCGCCTCGCTTCCTCCTCCCGTTGGCATGCGCGTTTTCCTTGTTCTCTCCGCTTCTTTCCCTCTCTTGCTCGTCGCCGGTTGGATCGGTGAGTGGTCGCCGTGCTTCTTCCCTTTACGATTTGGTGCTTCTTTGAGTTCCTCTTGTTCGCGAGGGTTTTTCTTTGTTCTTGTTCGGTTTTGATGTTTCCTCTTCGTTTTCCAGTCTTCTTCCCGGCTAGATCTCGCCCGCCGATGCGCCGCTGGGGTGCTTTTCTTTCTTGGTTTTGTCCTTTTCGGGTTGGTGGTGGCGCGCCGATTTGCACCGAAGGTTTCTGCGTGATCCATCGGGTTTGATGGAAAGATTTTTGTTTTTCCCGTTTTTCGTTTGGGTTTCATGTTCTTGTCTCCGACGGCGGAGATCGTGGCTGGACCGCGACGATGGAGGTCGCATGCGCTTCTCTCTTCGTCAGCGGCCCATCTTCTCTCTTCGTCTTCTTCTCGTCCGAGATCCGGCTCTGGGCTGGGGCGTGGAAGAGTGGCGGCGCGAGCTCGTCGGGCTCGGCCGTGGACGAGCGCCGAGCGGCGGCGCGCGGCTGTCAAGGCTAAGGGCGATGTCCACGACGGCACGGCGACCACAGCGTGGCGGCGCGCTGCTGTCGAGGCTGGGGCCGATGTCCACGACGGCACGGCGACGGCGCGACCACGGGATGGCGGCACGACCATGACAGGACGGCGCATCCACGGCGGCACGGCAACGGGGGGGCTCCAGAGCCTGGGCGTCCTTGGCATTGGAAGAACAAGTCTTTGCCGGTCTCCATTGAATTTTAGCAGCAAAGAGTAAAGCTTCTGGAATCTGCAAGACTGCTTGTGAAGAAGGTTAGAGCACGTTAGGAGTCTATCGCTGCAGAATAGGCTGCCTAAACTCACAGGTAATATCCTTTTCTTTTTCCTTAATCCTTGATTTACAACATGTTTGTTTTGAGAGAACTTCACATAGTTGTCTTCCATCCCATCACTCAGGTGGTTCGAAAGGAGGGTGCATATTTGCGGCTTCTCCATCAACTGATTAGCGAGCCATTCAACAGAAAAGCCCCTCTTTCTTTTCAGCAGGTGAGGTTCAGTAGAACGCACAATCCACCAAATGAAAGAACTCTACATAGGTCTTTCGAAAAGAACTCTATATTGACAGCCTTCAATGTGTGATGGTTGTTTGGGTTGCCTTTTCAGACTTTTACAGCTTTGAATTGAACTTGGTTGTTGCTTGTGTCAATTTTTGTGACCACCCTTGGATGAAGCACTACTACTTGATCTCATGCAGCTATAAAAATATTACTGTATAATCTGCAGCAAAAGCCGTAGTTTAGTTGAGAGGTTAGCTTATAACTATGATTGGCATTATCAGGTTTTATATACGAACAACGTAGCTGGAAAACTATATGCAATATATTATCAGGTTCTATACGAGAACAACGGATATGGATTGCTATACGCAATCAATGCAATGAATTAGGTAGATTTTTTTTGAACCTTTATTTAGTTATTGAATCACTGATCTTTTTTGTTTTGTTCATGCAGAGCCTACCTGCATCATATACGTTCTAAAACTCTGCATCCAACATTGAAAGGTCAGCATTCTGTTAGCGTTTCGAACCAGTGTCTATTTGTAGTTAGCGGTTAACTATCATTATTCAAGGATGACCTGCTGTATGAAAACTTTTTGGCTATTGATAAAAAAAATATTCTCTACATAATTTGCTCCAATGCCTCTTTTGCCTATGTTCAGTGTCATGAAATGCATTTTGTTTAATTGTGTTGGTTATGGACGATGTCATCTCATATTGATCAGTAAGCATTGCGTTGGAGAATGTTGTATGGTTCTTAAACCTTACATAAATGTACTAGGTTATCTTGATTGTATTCCAGTTGACATGTACAATAAATTTCGATCTGTATTTTTAGTTCAGCCGGATTAAGGAATTACTTTCCCTACATTTTGCTTTGCATTTGGGGTGGGAGGCCTACTGAATTTGATATGTCATGGGCCAAGAATAATCTTTGTGGGCACGCTCATATGAACAGATCAGAGGTTTGGCACACCCATGTATTTGCTACGCTTACTAAATTGATACCTGAATGTCCCAGTTCCTTATATATGTTTTTTTCTACTTTTGCATGATAGTTATCACTTAACTGAAGCGATGGTCATCCATGCCTTCTGAGCCTCTTGACTACCAACCACTACAAAAACATAAATAAAGAAACTGCATGATGGGCCATCTCAAATATCACAGCTGGTTTGTGTGCTTGAAAGTTGTGTTTGATTTGCATACTTCATGAAATTAGCATGATTGAGATGCCAATTCTCTTAAGTGTTGAGAGCATCAGTTGGTTTTGGATGTCTAACATTCCATCTAATGTTGAATATAAATCGTTTGTCGTACATTTTATTAATTAACTCATAGAAATATATCGAGTGTGGTATAATGAGTGTGGTATAATGCAGACAAATGAGGTCTCAAGCTGTGTTACTCTGTATATGCACTGCAGACATGCACATCAGATTTCTCGGTTATTCCCTTTCGATCCATGATGCGAGTAAGTAGGATATATGCTACTGTTCTTGTCAATCTCCCATGAGGGTATCAGTTGTGCCTTTGATATGTTCTTCATGTGTCAGATCTGTCTTGTTTTTTTGTTGCTATGAATCAGGCATGTTTAACCATTTAAGGGCGCGGTTTGGCTGGAGGTAAGCTACGTTTTATTTTTTCTTGCCTATGTTCATGGATTTTACCTTGATTCAATTTTTTTTGCTTGCAAGTATGTAGATTTCATGGTATTGCCAGTGTTTTTTTAGTGAATATTCCCTGATTTGACTACATCAAATCAGTTGATAAGAAGCTAAAAAGATGATCTGATCATTTTATGTGATTATATTATACTATGGTTTAAAACAATGATATTTTGAGATTAGAAGTTTACATGTATTTTCGTTGCCTTATGATACATGGCCAATGTGAATCTTTTCAGTGTTGGGAACAAGATAATATAGAGGAAACAATGTCTCATTAGAGCCAATGAACTTTTTCAGAGATATGTCAGCAACGGTTGGTCTCCAGTTCCTGGGTATTAATTTTCCTTCTGTTTTCCTCATGACGTTTTTACCAGTTACTATTTATTCATGTTCATCTTATTAGACCAGGGAGATAATAAGCAAATTAGATTTTTTTCCTGTATGTGAGTTGCAAAATAAGAAATGTGTACTGGATTCAAGAGCCATCTTAGTGGACTCTACCTTTTGCGTTGAGAGTGAGGAAGAACATTTTCGATCTATACTTTAGTCTCGACAATAATAGTTACTTATTTATGCGATATTATACAGTCACCATTTCTGAATTATAGTTCCCAACTTTTTGTCAAAACTGTTATAGGGGTTTCCCCTGTTGATAATAAATATCTACAATACTTGCTCCAATGCCTCTCTTTTCCCTATGTTGAGTATGCATCATGAGTATACTGCTTGATGATTGATTAATTCAGATCACTGAATGGTATATATATTTTGGATGATGTTAGTATTTTGATCTTTGTACTGAACGTATTATAAGCCTCTAATGTATTTTATAAAATTTCATTTGCGAGGTAATGTGCTTCATGGTTGGGTTTCACATGCGGACGATTCGAAAATGAGGCAATCATTTAAGGAGTAATGCATGCGAATTGAAGCTCGGAACCCAAAATGATCATAGTGTCTGAGGAGCAGCTTAATGACATTCTGTTTTTGCTGCCGCCACCTTCTAATATAAATGTACGAATTCTCTTAAGTGTTGAGAGCATCAGTTGGTTTTGGGTGTCTAACATTCCATCTAATGTTGAATATAAATCGTTGGTCGTACATTTTAATAATTAACTCATAGAAATATATCGAGTGTGGTATAATGAGTGTGGTATAATGCAGACAAATGAGGTCTCAAGCTGTGTTACTCTGTATATGCACTGCAGACATGCACATCAGAGTTCTCGGTTATTCCCTTTCGATCCATGATGCGAGTAAGTAGGATATATGCTACTGTTCTTGTCAATCTCCCATGAGGGTATCAGTTGTGCCTTTGATATGTTCTTCATGTGTCAGATCTGTCTTGTTTTTTTGGTGCTATGAATCAGGCCTGTTTAACCATTTAAGGGCGCGGTTTGGCTGGAGGTAAGCTTCGTTTTATTTTTTCTTGCCTATGTTCATGGATTTTACCTTGATTCAATTTTTTTTTCTTGCAAGTATGTAGATTTCATGGTATTGACAATGTTTTTTTTAGTGAATATTCCCTGATTTGAGTACATCAAATCAGTTGATAAGAAGCTAAAAAGATGATCTGATCATGTTATGTGATTATATTATACTATGGTTTAAAACAATGATATTTTGAGATTAGAAGTTTACATGTATTTTCGTTGCCTTATGATACATGGCCAATGTGAATCTTTTCAGTGTTGGGAACAAGATAATATAGAGGAAACCATGTCTCATTAGAGCCAATGAACTTTTTCAGAGATATGTCAGCAACGGTTGGTCTCCAGTTCCTGGGTATTAATTTTCCTTCTGTTTTCCTCATGACGTTTTTACCAGTTACTATTTATTCATGTTCATCTTATTAGACCAGGGAGATAATAAGCAAATTAGATTTTTTTCCTGTATGTGAGTTGCAAAATAAGAAATGTGTACTGGATTCAAGAGCCATCTTAGTGGACTCTACCTTTTGCGTTGAGAGTGAGGAAGAACATTTTCGATCTATACTTTAGTCTCGACAATAATAGTTACTTATTTATGCGATATTATACAATCACCATTTCTGAATTATAGTTCCCAACTTTTTGTCAAAACTGTTATAGGGGTTTCCCCTGTTGATAATAAATATCTACAATACTTGCTCCAATGCCTCTCTTTTCCCTATGTTGAGGATGCATCATGAGTATACTGCTTGATGATTGATTAATTCAGATCACTGAATGGTATATATATTTTGGATGATGTTAGTACTTTGATCTTTGTACTGAACGTATTATAAGCCTCTAATGTATTGTCTCGTTAGATTGCAGAGTCCAGAAACCTATGCTGCTTTACTCATCGGCGACAATATTCCAGGGTTTGTCATATTACCTTTGATCTCCCATAGTCCCATGGTTTATACAGCTAGCCCTCACATTCGCTACTTTATTATGCCATTTTACCATCTTATTTTGCTAATTTAGTCATCATGTGGTTTAATTTACAGGGACAACTTGGACAAGGATCCCACTTCCCTTGGAATTAGTTGATGGTAAAGGATCAAACAAGATGTCATGTTTAGTATGTCATCTTTTGTTGTATATATTCCTTCACGCTAGAAAATGACCTTCCAAGCTGCCTGCTGCTTGTATCATGGTTGCTGTCAACTTCCTATGTGCTAGCCTGCCTCTTGGCTCGTCACAGGAATATCTTGGATAAATAGGTGGTGTGCCCTGCTATGTAATGTAAGTAGGTTTTTCTTTTGTGATGTATGTAATGTGAATAATCGTTCAACTCTGCGATCTTATGTACCATCCTTGTTAATATGTGGCTAAGCTTCGTATATTGTTTCCTAACATGTGGCTCGGCTTCGTATGTTGTTTACTGGCTCTGGCTCTTTAGTTCCAAGGTTGATTGTCCGGTTACAGCCTTGTTTATGCCCATCCTCATTTTGCTTTTCTAAGGCTCATACCATGGTATTGATCAAAGAGTACATTGGTTAAAATATGTAGATACTAATACTGGGTTAGTCTGACCTACATCATGCTCAACTAGCTCATGGGAATAAAATCAATGGTAAACTGTTCACTTGGGGATGGCCATGCATTTCTATAAAGAGAACTCTGTTGTTCACATAGATTGTTGAAATGATAACTGTACCGGCTCTCTTAAATTTTTGTCTGGGTCCATATGAAGGTTCCCTGTTTTTTTATATCGTGTGCCTCTGTTTTTCAATTCCTGGACATATGCATGTGCATTTGCTATCTGTGTAGGTTTATACCATTTGTGCATAATTATCTTATTCATGTATGTAGCTGAATGGATTTGCTAAGTTCATCCGTTCAGGAACAGCTTTACGGTTTGGTTAGAAATAGGTTATTGTTTGCCGGCATCTATACGTATGAGTAAACTAAGATATACAGTATGCTGTTAGCATGAGTGATACCGATGCCCCTAGGGAAAAGAATGCAAGGCCAGAGGGACATAGTTAGGACTTAGGAGCTGAAATATATGTGTCTTTATTGATTGGTCTAAATTTTCTGGTTTGTGCTAGCTGCTGAAAGGTGTTGGCATATTTGCATTTTGATGCATGGATTTTCATTTGTTTTTGTATGCCATGAATCATTAATGTTTACGCAAACCTGCATCATCCATCCAAAGTATATTAAGCAGAAGTTCAATGTTCTATGTTGATAGATATGACTTCGTAGTGAAATTCATATTGATTATTCACATAGAAAAATTGTTTTATGTGGTCTCCTAACAACACACCTGCACATAACAAGCAACCATCTTGAGTGGTGCATTAGATTATTGTTTCTCATTCTTGTGTCTACGAGCATTCATTATGTTAATGTTTTTACATGAAGATGGTGCTCCTTTTATCTTATATCTGAACTGCAGCGAACATGAAATAGATAGTAGCAAAGATAAATATACATCTAGGAGCTT
Organism: Eragrostis tef; assembly: GCA_000970635.1. NCBI lineage: Eukaryota > Viridiplantae > Streptophyta > Magnoliopsida > Poales > Poaceae > Eragrostis > Eragrostis tef. The sequence continues at coordinate 97,320 of LAPY01001356.1, forward strand.
GTTTAAGCTGGCAGAGCCCAGTGCTCAGGTGCTAATTTCTTCCCTTGATTTCAGTGTCGGTGTTATCTTCTTTTTTTGCAGTTTCTATAGTTCTACGACTGGTAACCAGCTTGTGAGGGTATATGTTTAACATGGTCTGCTATATTTGTCTCGTTAGATTGCAGAGTCCAGAAACCTATGCTGCTTTACTCATCGGCGACAATATTATGCCATTTTACCATCTTATTTTGCTAATTTAGTCATCATGTGGTTTAATTTACAGGGACAACTTGGACAAGGATCCCACTTCCCTTGGAATTAGTTGATGGTAAAGGATCAAACAAGATGTCATGTTTAGTATGTCATCTTTTGTTGTATATATTCCTTCACGCTAGAAAATGACCTTCCAAGCTGCCTGCTGCTTGTATCATGGTTGCTGTCAACTTCCTATGTGCTAGCCTGCCTCTTGGCTCGTCACAGGAATATCTTGGATAAATAGGTGGTGTGCCCTGCTATGTAATATAAGTAGGTTTTTCTTTTGTGATGTATGTAATGTGAATAACCGTTCAACTCTGCGATCTTATGTACCATCCTTGTTAATATGTGGCTAAGCTTCGTATATTGTTTCCTAACATGTGGCTAGGCTTCGTATGTTGTTTACTGGCTCTGGCTCTTTAGTTCCAAGGTTGATTGTCCGGTTACAGCCTTGTTTATGCCCATCCTCTGTTAAATTATTGCTGCTCCTGACCATACAGTCGCGCAATTTAACGAGATGCTATCTGTTACTCCTATGTACGTTCTGCTGGGCTAGGAAAGAACAAACGTATCCGTGTATCATTTTCTGTCATTGCAAATAGAACCAGCCTTTCCCACCGTGAATAGGAAAGGCTGCACAAAGCTTCTGGTTGTCATGTCAAGTTGTATCCATGCATGACCAGAACAAGCAACCATCTGGACCACTCCATACAACGTGACATTGATTTTCTGCCATTGCAAATATAGCCAGTTTTTTCTACCTTGAAAGGCTACACAACTTTTGATCGTCATGTAATCCAAATCGAACTGTCCTCATGCACTTGCACTGCATTAGTAAGAGCAAGCAAGCCTCTCATTGACTTCATACGGCGTGACTCATGACGATGAAATTTACCAATGCAAGCACACTTTCACTTTCCAGTTGAAACAACTCCTTCTCAACGAAACCATCAAATGAAAAATTAGGCAGGCGGCGCGCGGATCACACTAGTTCCTATCTATGACCCATGGGGGGCAAAAGTATACAACAAGCATGATGTGTGCTATAAGTGCTACCGACCACATACTATTCATCTGTTTAGTAGGCAAGTACCCAATCTAGTATTTTAGCTCCAGATAGTTTCTTACGATTCAAGGCAACCTAGCACACATGGAAAGGACGAACAGCAGAAATCTTGAGAAGGAAGACGGAATTTGGCATAAAAGAGAGGATATTAATTTTCTTGGCCATTAAGGACTAGAAATAAATATTTAAAGCCGAGGCTGAGATGTGCTAGCTTGAAGCTGATTTGTAGTTATTATCTAACAAACAACATGTCGGTGCAAGCATGCTGGCTCTACCTCACACTTTCTACTTGTATATATCAATGTTAAGTAAAACAAAAGAACTAATCTCCTTACATGGGATGGCTACTTTTCTTATGATCGTGATAGAATTTGCATGTTTTGAATGTGAACTGCTGAAACGATCAAGCTGAACTTTGTTAGCAACTAGTTATCATGCATGTGCGGCACACACGTGCTGTGTGTAAATACAAAAACAAGTTCGATTGCAATAATAAATTCGATTCCATCTATAAATATGAGAAAAATAACAAAGTGTCAAAAGAGGCTTTCAGAAATCAATATTGTCGTACACACGTTTTAATACGCTATATATATTGGTACAAATCGACGGATTGAACCGGGGAAAAAAATTCAATCAACAAGTAACACCTTCCATCCATGAATCAAGAGGAAACCCCTACTATTGAATTCCACACGCATCAATACCAAAGTCCATCAGCTGCCTGTAACATATACATGATATGACACGACCAATAGCAAAAAGGAATTTGACTTTTTTTCTTAGTCCAAGGATAGATTACCTCATTATTAAATATTATTATGAGCTATGATTTCCATGCTGTTGAAATTTAATTCAGACACATAGAACGGCAAATAAGTGAAAAAATACAGATTGAGTAGTTCAAATATTAGATCACTAACAGCACGAGAACAGGAAACACTTTAAGAGGAAAATCATGATAATGTTCCAAACTCAGCAATGCAACGTTTATGAACCATCACAGTTCATGTTCAAAGCAAAAATACAATCAATATGTATTTCAACACTGTATTGCTCATGTTATGATATTTGCGTACATTCCCCATATATATGCCTATATTATTAAATATCATTTCACTTTGATTGCTGGGACTCCGAGAACATGCTTAGGGCGAAGAAGAAAAAACACAAAAATGATGTCAATGTGGATCCTGCAGAAAGGAAAATGGGATAAAAGTAAGTCAAACAGCCAAAATCCGTGCATACTAATTAAAATTTGGGTTTAAATAATATTTAACATTTGTCTTGAACAATAACAAACCTATTTCATGTTGACATCTCTACGCATAATTCTCTTCGTGTTCTTTCCTTTAGGATATCTCTCTTTGTTTGGTTTGGCCAACATCCAAGTCGTCTGCCGGGACACGCCCCTTGACAATGCAACATACAGCCGTCCGTGCGAGAACACAGGTTCTGGGAGATAAATGCCGACATTTGGTATTTTCTGTCCTTGAGCATTATTTATGGTCATTGCAAAACAAAGCTCGATAGGAAATTGTTTCCTCTTGAACTTGCAAGGAATCCACATGTGCTCCAAAGGTGAAAGAGGAATTCTAGGAAGTAACACTATCTCTCCAGCATGTTGGCCACTAATGACTTCTGCTTTAATAACATTATTCCCGAGTTCCCTAACCACCAACCGGGCTCCTTTGCACAGACCATGATGAGGATCAATGTCATGAATAAGGATCACAGGACAATTCTTTTTCAATTTCAACTCATGTGGAGGCACCCCAGTTGGTGTGATTGAGTTAATATAATCAAGCATGATGAAATTCCGAGGGTCATCGACTGAGTCAAAACTATAATACACCTTTACCTCCCCTGGAAACCTATCAATCATCCTTCCATTTAGCTCATTAACGTGCTCGTTCCTTGTGGAAAGAATTACACGTTCACTCATATAAGTTGCAGAAGTAGCATTATCTTGGAGATTTGGGAACACACTTCCGATTAGTCGGTCAACAGATTTCTCATCAGTGTAATCAATCATGATGTCGTCGGGAAGGCCCACATAGTCATCAGCAAATGTTTCTTCTACACCAAAAACCATTGATTGGATCGGCGACACAAAAGTACTAGGCTGGATACTACATTGATTGGATCGGACCATCAGTCAGGTTTCATCAGCATCGAACTCGTTGGACTCGACGGCAACATTAAGGGTGAAAACGGTCAGAAACGATCGAAAAATACTATTATCATTTTCTAACCCTATTATTTAGTCGAAAACGAAATCGAAACCGATAACCTCGAAAATGGAAACTGTCGGCACCCGATTGAACGGGGTATTCGGCAGATATTTGGTTCGGTAGAGCGCTTTGGTTATACGAAGATCAATCAAGAGAGACACACGATTTATACTCATTTGGGCCTCCCGAAGGATAATAACCCTACGTCCAGTGTGTTCTTGTATTGCCGTATCGGCGAGATGTGTGGTGGTGTGCCTTCGGTTCTCGACCGGCAGTCGTGCGGCGTGCGACCTCTCGTCCCCCCTCCCGTGGAGAGGGGTGTTTACATTTATAGGTGGGTCTTACCCCCTTTACAAATCAGAGTAGGAAAATATCTAAGAAAATAAAAGATTGACTTCTTTCTATAGTCCTCGTAACCGACAAGGCGTCCCCCATCGGT
>LAPY01001357.1:0-11387 GCA_000970635.1 Eragrostis tef
TCCACCGGCAAGATCCAGAAGTACGTGCTCCGAAACCTTGCAAAGGAGATGGGACCCACGCGCAAGGGCGCAAGTACCAGCAGCAAGATGTAGAGCGATCGATCGTCTTTGCAGCAAGCTGGAATGGGCGTGCGTGTCTTGCAAGCTTGCAGCATGGCAATGCGACAGCAGAAATGGGAGTGGGCAAGCCGCATCCACCGGAAAGATTCTAGTAGTAGTTGTGGTTGGTACCAGACATCCGGACCAATTATTGGACGTGGATAATATGACAGGCTGCAGCATTAATTTTGTGGTTGTGAACCACGTGGTGAATCGACTTGTGATTGAAACAAACCACGTGAATCACTGGTAGATTTGCTATTTTGCACCACTACTATGTTACTACATGCATCGTATCATGAAGCCATCCAATCGAGTAATAGGAGTATGTCCGTGCGATGAATTGATGCCACTATTAAGCGTGCAACTAAGGACGTGACGTGTCCATGTACAAAAAGAAAGCACAACCTGTATCTCAGAGTCAGAGGAGAGATCAGGGTATGCAATCGAATTTCGACTTAACAGAATCATATATATGTTGACAGCCTTACACCTTGGTGCTGCTACTTCCCCTGCGTGTAGGCCCCATTTCAACGGCGATGTTCCGGAGCACATACTTCTGAATCTTACCGGTGGAGGTCTTGGGCAGCTCGGCGCGGAAGACGACGGTCCTGGGCACCATGTACCGCGGCATGCGCTCTCCACACCACGCGACGATGTCCGCTGCGGTCACCGAGCCCGCCCGGCGTCTCACCCCGTAGCTCGTCCGGCCGCGCCACCACCGCCGCCTCGTCGACCGCCGGATGCCCGTAGAGCACGGACTCCACCTCGACGCTGCTGATGTTCTCCCCGGCGCAGATGATCACGTCCTTGGACCGGTCACGGATCTCCAGGTACCCGTCGGGGTGCATCACGCCGACGTCGCCCGTGTAGAACCACCCGTCGTCGCGTATCGCCGCGCGTGTCGCCGCGTCGTCGTTGAGGTAGCCGAGCATGACGCTCCCCCCGCGGAGCACGACCTCGCCCATCGTGCAGCCGTCGCGGGGCACGGCGCGGCCGGTTTCCGCGTCGACGACGTCGACCTCGGCCATGCTCGGGGTGCGCACGCCCTGCCGCGACTTGAGACGCGCGCGCTCGGACTCCGGGAGCGCGTCCCACTCGCGCTTCCAGGTGCACGAGACCACCAGCCCCGCCGTCTCCGTCAGCCCGTACCCGTGGCTGACCTCGAAGCCGATGGCCTCCGTGCGTTGCAGAACGGCAGCTGGCGGCGGCGCGCCGGCCGTGAGGACGCGCACCGTTCCCGGGAGTGGCTTCCGCGTGACCTCAGGGGCGTTGGCCAGCATGTTGAGCACGACGGGCGCGCAGCAGAGGTGGGCGTACACCGTGGCGGCGTTGACGCGGGTGATGCAGACGTTGGCGCCGCCGACTAACGCCGTGCCCCACGGGAACCCCCATCCGTTGGCGTGGAACATGGACAGCGTCCACAGGTACGTCGGCTGCGGCGCAGGAACACGCCGCGGTGGCAGTGCACCACGCCCTTGGGCGCCGACGTCGTGCCGGAGGTGTAGTTGAGCACCATCGGGTCCCACTCGCTGGCCGGCCGCACCCACGCGAACTCTGGGTCGCCCGTCTCCAGGAGCGTCTCGTACGTCAGTGTGTCCGCGGGGCTCTCGTCGTGGGGGTCCTCGACGGGGATCACGCGCGGGGCCGGGTGACCCGGCGGGAGGAGCCGGAGCGCGTCACGGATGAGCGGGAGCGATCCCTGGTCGACGAAGACGAGCTTGGAGCCGGCGTGGCGGAGCAGGACGGAGACCGTGCGCGCGTCGAGCCGCGTGTTGATGGTGTTCAGCACGGCGCCGCTCATCGGCAGGGCAGGAGCACGGACACCTAATCGACAGGCAATCACATTCCTTCATTAGTCATGCGCATGCGAGAAGAAGAGCACGTGATGCACACACGCGACGCATTTGCAGGATTGACGACAGAGGAAACAGGTGGCTTACGATGTCGCCGCGCGAGATGCCGAGGGAGACCAGTGCGGAGGCGAGGCGGAGGCAACGACGGTGCGTCTGGGACCAGGTGAAGACGGTGTCGTGGTAGATCACGGAGGGGCAGTCGCCGAAGATGGTGGCCGCGCGCTCCAGGAAGCCCAGCGGCGTGAGCGGGCTCGAGTTCGCCGGGTTCGCGCCGAGGTTGCCCATGCCATTGAGGCCTAGCTTGGCTTCTGTGGATGTTGACGAGTTCACCAGTCTAGCTCCAGGAGGTTGGTTTCCATGGTTAGCTACGATCACATTCTTCCCTTTTCCCAGCTTATTACAAGAGGTTGCGCCGCCAGTCGCTCCTCTGCTCAGGTTCAACTTGGGACTGAAAACGGCATCAAGAACAATGGAGTGGCAGAACATTCATCATATTACAATTTCTAATTGAAAACATTTTCAGATGGAACCCGTCCTACACAGATTGTCTGAACACTTTCTGAAGACATCAATGTCTGAACACTTTCTTAAGACTTAATTTACTGAATCCAAAACAAGACACGGGAACATAGTTTCCAAATGAACTTCTGAACTTTCAGAAACATAGATCCAACAAAACTCACCTTGATTGTGACCGGAAAAAGATAGGAGACCAGGAGGCAGTGCTCTGCATGGCGTGCAGTAGCATTCCGGCCACGCGCTACTTCGCACCACAGCCGTATCCTTGCCTCGCCGCTTCAGCTAACTAAAGTCAGCTTCTCGACGCCCGGTGATGCTCCTCTGTGCGGTGCTCGCCGTGGTGCGGCGGCTGCACGACGATCGACGGTGGCGGCTGCTCAGCGCGGAAGCGGGTCGAGGCACCAAACCAGTACTGGTGTGCTCCATATATGGCAGGAGCAGAGACCCTCCGTGTTCGGTATCAGACGGTGATCCTCCGTGTTCGGTATCAGACGGTGACCGCTGGATTAATGCTAGTTCTAGTCCAAAGCAGGCCTCCGTACGCTAGGATTAGCAGACGACGCAGCGGACCGTCAAACGAGTGTGGTGGACTGGTGGTTGTTAGTTAGGGTGATGGCTTCACTGCATTTTGTGCAAATGGAAGAATAGAGTACTCCTACTCTATTGTTGCCCGGAGATGAGAACTGTCACCATCAAGCTTGAACCCATTCCGTATTGAGATCGACTTGAATTCAAGAGACTTGAAAGTACACATGGTTGTACTCCACGTCCACTTGCCTGATTGTAGCCCTTCTAGCACCCTTTCTGCCGCTTGGCTACGGTAGTTACAGTCACAATGTTGATTATTCTCATTTCCCAGCTGCACTTGTTAATGTCCGGGCGGGTAACATTTGAGGTTGTTTCCTCTTTTTTAAAAAAGAGTTAGAGGCCTCATTTTTTGACAGGAGGAATCCCAAACAGAATTATATGAACATGGAAAGTGTTACAAGGACCATTTAGACCGAAGGATCTTTGCTGTTCAATTCATCAGGAAACAAAATGAGCTCAACTCGAGTCCAATGAACATCAACTTAGGACTTTAACCACATTTGTTCCACGCATGCGTTTAAATGAGTAACCTTTCAACCCCACAATGATGGGCCACGGGTACATCACTGTTTGTTCTAGCCTCTAAATTGGAGTGATACTGATAAGCCATTCTCGATCGATCGGCCGACAGACCGTGAGAACAGTCAATGATACTTCAATGAGCCGTTGAAGTGTTGAACACTTGCTAGTATGATGTGTTGTAGGGGATGGGAGGGTACTTACCACTACAGTGCTCAGGATGGGGACCGATGCATTTTCAGAAGCGATACACGCAAATGAAAACGTCTGCCTATAAAAAATCATTTTTAAATGCACAAGCTTGATCACATCTAAAAATACTCGTATTGCTGGCAGCAGTGAGTAATATGCCAGAGTTGATATAATATCATGCGAGGGTGGAGATAGTATTTGGGGGGATTGGATAACGTTATTTGGGGGGGATTGGATAGCCATGTCTAAATTTTTATCAAGTAAATTGTGGATTACAGTTGGCTGAACAACTGGCATTTATCAACGCATGGAAATGGCAAATGGCGAGCTTCCCAACATATTCAGGCTGCGCTTTCCAGGTGCTGCTCATCCTCCCAGAGTCCAGAGGCGACGAGATCTTTTTTTTTTTTGAAAGATCCGATATCGGCTTTGATTAATTACGGAGAGACGACGAGACCAGTGAACTATCTCGTCGGTTGTCCATACGAGTGCCTCTTCTCCACCCAGCGACGAGACGAGAGTGACGCCCATGGACAAGGTCGGCCCCAACCCCGTGAACTCGTGCCCGCTGACGCCGTTGGGTTTCCTGGAGCGCGCGGCCACCGTGTTCGCCGACAGCCCCTCCATCATCTACCACGACACGGTGTTCACCTGGTCCCAGACCTTGCGTCGCTGCCTCCGTCTTGCCTCTGCGCTCGTCTCACTCGGCATCTCCCGACGCGATGTAGTAAGCCAATTCGGAAAACACACCCTTCTATTTGTATCATGTTTTCCTGCAAGTACAGTTTTTTCGTGTGGGCACAGATCGAGCATGATCAAGTTAATTTGACGTCTAGGTGTCCGTGCTCCTGCCCAACGTGCCGGCCATGTACGAGATGCACTTCGGCGTGCCCATGAGCGGCGCCGTGCTCAACACCATCAACACGCGGCTCGACGCACGCACGGTCGCCGTCCTGCTCCGCCACGCCGGCTCCAAGCTCCGGCCATGTACGAGATGCACTTCGGCGTGCCGATGAGCGGCGCCGTGCTCAACACCATCAACACGCGGCTCGACGCACGAACGGTCGCCGTCCTGCTTCGCCACTCGGGCTCCAAGCTCATTTTCGTCGATCCGGCCTCGCTCCCGCTCGTCCGCGACGCGCTCCGGCTCCTCCCGCCAGGCCACCCCGCACCACGCGTCGTCCCGGTCGAGGACCCGTACGAGAAGGAGTTCCCTCCTGCGGATCCCTCCACGTTGACTTACGAGAAGCTCCTCGCCAATGGCGACCCAGATTTCGCCTGGATCCGCCCGGCAAGCGAGTGGGACCCGATCGTGCTGAACTACACCTCGGGCACGACGGCGGCGCCCAAGGGGGTGGTGCACTGCCACCGCGGCATCTTCCTGGTGACCATGGACTCCATCGTGGAATGGGCGGTGCCGCCGCGGGCGACGTACCTGTGGACGCTGCCCATGTTCCACGGCAACGGCTGGAGCTACACGTGGGGGATGGCCGTGGTGGGCGGCGCCAACGTGTGCCTCCGCCGGTTCGACGCCGCCGCGATCTACGACGCCATCGCGCGCCACGGCGTGACGCACCTCTGCGCCGCGTCCGTCGTGCTCAACATGCTGGCCAACGCGCCCGCGGCCGTCCGCCGCCCGCTCCCCGGGAAAGTTCACATCCTCACGGGCGCCGCGTCGACGCCGGCCGCCGTGCTCGGCCGCGCGGAGGCTGACCGAGGTCGCCGGGCCGGTGGTGACCTGCAAGCGGAAGCCGGAGTGGGACGAGCTCTCTTTGCCAGAGCGCGCCCGGCTCAAGGCGAGGCAGGGCGTGCGCACGGCGGGGATGGCCGGGGTGGACATCGTCGACAGAGACACCGGCCGCAGCGTGCCCCGCGACGGCTCCACCATGGGCGAGATCGTGCTCCGCGGCGCGTCCGTCATGCTCGGCTACCTCAACGACGACGCCGCGACGACGGGTGGTTCTACACGGGGGACGTCGGGGTGATGCACCCGGATGGGTACCTTCAGATCCGTGACAGGTCCAAGGACGTGATCATCAGCGGCGGGGGGAAAATCAGCAGCGGGTGATGTACGCGCACCCGGCTGTGAACGAGGTTGCTGTGGTGGCGCGGCCCGACGAGTTTTGGGGTGAGACGCCGTGCGCGTTCGTTGTCCTCAAGAAAGACGCGGCGACGGTGACCGCGGCCGATATCATCGCTTGGTGCCGGGAGCGCATGCCGCATTACATGGTGCCGAAGACGGTGGTCTTCCGTGCCGAACTGCCCAGGACCTCCACAGGCAAGGTCCAGAAATTCGTGCTCCGGGACATCGCCAAGGAGACGGGCCACTCCGGCAAGAAAAGCAGCAGCAAGATGTAGTAGGGTGTTTCCGGTTCTCGTTAATCTAGTGCATTGTCGGTCTCGGTGGGGTTGTCCTTAGCTTCGCGGGAGCAGACATGCATATGCAGGAGGATGCTCTACTTCTGCTTCGTGATTAGCAGGAGTAGCCTATCAACCCGCCCACATGCACGGGCTAGCATATTATAGGATTTGTGTTGAACAGAGTATTTAGTTCTATTTTATATTACATTGCAAGTTTTGAAAACGCTCCTGAATTGTCAAGCGAATTAAGGGTGGACCAAACTCACATGGGAGAAGTTTGATAAAGACATAGATATTAGAATGTTTAGGGTATAAAAAAAGCTATCTTTGAATAGGAGGTCGTGAAAGTTATCAATGCACACACCAGAATCATGACTTAGCCTATAGAGTAACCTTGTCACCTTTAAATCCTTCCAATCAGTTCAATGCAGCATGCACGACGAAGCAAAGCATACCGTGGATACGTATGGATCAAGGGGGTAGCACGACCTGCGGGTTAAAGCTGAAAAAAAAATTGTCCTGCTTTTGCGAACCAAGTGAAGTTAACAAATATTATATAGATGACTCAATAGTTTGAGAGAACCTTTACGGTGCACCGTAAAGAATATGGGCCGTCTATTTTCTTCCATCCAACCGTTCAGATCCATTCATACTACTTAACAGCTCTCATGGTGGTATAGTAGTATTTGAAGGTAGTACAATGGAGCAAGGGGTATGATTGGAAAAAAAGAAATGGCCGATATGTGATTCATTCAACAAACTAGACGAAATACTAGCTACTTGTCGTTTCATGAATTAATTCATTTCTGTTCTGTTCGTTTCCCGTCTCGTGTTTCATCATTTCTCCATCTCTCGTTTCGTTGTTTCCCCAACACCCAAACCCCTAACCAGAGGCCGCCGCCATTTCCCCAAATTAACCTAGGCATTTGTGGCCTCCGGCGGCGGCGTAGCGGTGCTCATGCTCTCTACTCCATGCAACCCAGCGGAGAGGGAAGGATATGGGCAGCCGGTTCGGGGAACCAAATTATATAGGACCCGGGTCTTACATGGATCTAAAAGGACCCTATCCTAATTCGGACACGTGGCTAATACTAATCTCAAAGCATCATCTGCAGGTTACGATCTTCCTCGATCCCCCTGTTCGCTGCTTCCTCGTGCGCATGACTGCTCATTGCCTCATCATCTGGACCAAAAACATCATGACGATTTGATTGAACGGCAGTTGTTCTGCTGCTGCTCCAGCGTTCAATTTGAATCGGCCTTGATATCATACGCCTCCATGCTCGGCGGGGGGTCCAAACTGCCATGTCAAATTAGAAATCACCAGGCCGCTCTACCTCTCCTGCATGCAAGGGAGGCCATCGCTAGAAGCCTAGAGTTGATTTGTGATTTCTTTTTTTACTTTGTTCAATGTAGGAGAGGTACAACAGCGGTTCGTCAATGGATCGTCAAAACCTACTTTTGTTCATTCTATTTCAAAATTCTGCTTTAGATTGAGCACCCGTCATCCAAGTCCTTGACAGAATCCACCGGCAAAAAGATTCCTTGCAATTCGTTCGATCAAAGGAAACCATCGAATCCGTATGATCCAATGTTCACTTAATTCCTTGATCAATGAACCAAGGCCATTCAGTAAAATAATCATTATTATATCTAAACATGAACTAACCACACCAATATATGAAGGATTTCTCCACAAATGGATTGACGGGGAAGACGAAGCACTGCTGATGGGGGCTCCTGTACAAGGATGCTTCAGGATCGGACGAGCAACTGCTATAGTCCCGCGCTACTCCTGGAAGGGTCACGCCGTCATTTGCGCCTGGACGAGGCCGGTTAGGGGATGGAAATTGGACTGGCACGCCCTAGTACTGCTGGTCGTTGGTGGCGGCGACGAAATGGATCAGCACTGCCGCAAACGAATCGGCGTTGGTGGCGGCGACCGCTCGTCGCACATGGATCGGCACTGCTGCAAAATGATGTGCGATGAACTGGCGGGAGATGCCCACGAGACCTCGTCGTCTGTTGGTCGACGGTGTCGCCGTGCGCGACCTTCGGCGACGGCGGCCCTGCCTCGATCCATTATATTTTTTCCGTAACGATTCGATGACGCTCACTATTGTATCACGCAGTGGCATTCTGGTTATTAGGTTTATTATCAAGACAATTACAATAGTACCCACAGGAATGGATGGCCAGATTTAAGTTATACCACTTCCTTCCTCAAGGTAGTATAGTGCACCGACTGTTGTTTTGTTCGTTTTGGGTCCATTAACATCTAACCTTCACTTACAAATCCAGGCTGGATCAGAAAAGGATATTGAAGTCATATAACCGCAATCTCACTAACAGAAAATGTAGTGCAGATCGAATACCTTATTGCAGAGATTATGCCATAACTAAGATAGTTATCCAGGCCTTGTGTGGCTGATTGCCTATGGAGTGATACATGGTGGCAGGCAATCGAGAGAATCGAGACCGAATTCTTGCCAGTTGTCCAGTATCACACATCTCAATTGATCTTACTTGGAGCAGCTTAATGGTGGGAAACTGTGCAGGTGGTGGCCATACCTCGCGTTAGAAAGATCCTTCTTCCTCAGCGGTCAGCGTTCGATCCATCTCCCTCGGGCAGGAACCGACGATGACTATACTGTTGCAGTTAACGCGAATGGCCACGGCTGCGGGTTCGTGAAGCCAGGCGATCAGCTCACAGGTCGCGGATGTTTGTCTGGTCGCATCTGCATCTTCATGGTTTAGAGCCTTCATTATTGGCCCGTGATGCATGATTATTGGGTTTTCGATCTTTCTTGATTCTTGATCTTGTTGCTTTACCTGTGACTAACGCAAAAACATGTTGTGCCCGCCGAGGTCCCCAAACGCCCTCACCTCAAGAACGTGCCTTCCAGTCCTAATCATTGGTCTGATCTTCTCTCCCTGATCTCCTTTGATTAGTTGGACTAGTCTTTCTACCCGTGCGCATGCACGGGCTAGCAATGTTTGTTTGAAATTAAGTGACAGATCGCTACATTAATAAAGAGAAAATTAATCAATTCAGATAGAAACTTGATAAGAAAATCCTCATTAATCCTTGTTTATGGCTTACAAAAGTGTTTATTTGTAACAGATTTTCATATTCATGACACTACCCTAGCAATAACCTTATAAAGGACTATTAGTTGATCCATCGTCTATTCGTGTATATTTTCAATGGCAGAGGTGGGTAATTATAGTTAAATTAAATTACATGAGTATTGGGTTTTCGATCTTCGCTGATTCTTGATCTTGTTGCTTTACCCGTGATAAACGCAAAAGCATGTTGTGCCCGCTGAGGTCCCCAAACGCCCTCACCTCCGTAGAGAACGTGACTTCCAGCCATGATCATTGGTCTGATCTTCTCTCCCTAATCTCCTTTGATTAGTTGGATTCCTCCCATCGAAAAGTTCTCTTCACAAGCAGGAAGCCTAACGCAGCCTTATGACAATCTAATGGTGGTTAGGCAAGGTATAACGCGTTCTGTTTAGATTTTTTTTATTTTAAGCATAAGAGTCCTTTTCCATTACAATTCCTATGCAACGCATGCTATAGGAAAGCATGTAAATATTTTTGTTAGCCTGGAGACCTTCGTGGGATCGGCCATGTTTCTAACCAACGGCTGTGATTTGTCAAGCACCCAAACCCATGGCTAGATGTTTTGCTTTTTTATGAGATTTTTTTGGATTTTCCTTCGATTAATGTGGAGGCTCCAAAAAGAGCCTCCAGTTAGTAAATATAAGATGCTCTGCTTCTGTAGCATGGCGAGATAATAAACCGATTAAGGGGCATCGATTACATACACTACATCTTGTTAAATTTGAGCTGACAAAAAAACTTGCAAAAGCAAAGTTTCCTCCTGATTGATACTGAAAGCAATGAAGCATTAACGCTACAAGTAGTATTAGCTGGGTTCGGTAACGGTGATCCGGCTGTAAAGGTACTGTGTGACAGCAGCCATCATCAACCATGACTTGGCGAGCAAGTGGCATTGCGGCAACGGGAGAAAAGATCAACGAAAGAAAACAAGGTATGCACGCATAATTAATCATAAAAATGGCAAAATGCAGTGTGCAAGAGAAACTCTACCTGCTCGGATGTGGCCAAGACGATTACTCTACCTGCTCGGATGTGGCCAAGACGATTAGACGAAGCTGTAAGACTAAGACTGTAACTGATCGAGCGCATTCATCAACGGTGCAGCACGCAGCGACACATACTCCAAAACGTCCAAGCACACTTGTCGTCGACCCCCGGCCGGCGTCTTAGAAACGGGGGAAAATGCTACCTTTTCCAACTCCGACCTCGTAAGCACGGCTGCACTTGACTTAAAACTCCAGGACACAGCGGTGACGTCCGGAACCGTCGCTCCAGCTGTTTTTTCAGCATTTCATGTCCTTTACACCTCAGTCCCAATGGTCACCGGCTCACCGCTGCCAGGCCTTTATATATACAGGGCTTCCGGCACTTGGCGTAGAGGCTCTCACACCTAACAGTTCAAGCAGACTGCAGTTGCCATTCAGTTTGCATTAGCAGTCAGGCTTTGTGCCTGGCACTGTTGCGCGAGCTCTCTACCATGGCTGCTTCGTCCGGCCGGGTGCATGTTGCCTGCTCGCTCCTTCTTCTCCTGCTGCTTCTGTTGATTGCCGCTGAGACCAGCAGCGCCGTTGATCGCAACCAGGAGGAGGTAAGAGGTCACCGCATCAGATTTTACAGTTGTAAAATATAGAAGTTGTAGTGAGTGGGATAGAGTGAAGTCTGATGGCGCGTACTGCTTATGTGCAGGTGCTAGGGAGTCCTGCACCGTCTCCCATGAATTCCATCGGCAAGTCCTCCTCTTTCCATTGATCCCATTGTTAACTGCTCTTTCCTCTTATACTTTCCGTAAACAAGAAATTTAAGCAGTGCAGCATTACTTACCGAGTAGCAGCACACATCGCTAAGATCTTGCTGATGTCTTTTGCAATCAGTACGGCGAACAGTTTTTGTTTCCTGACGAGTGACGAATAGTACTATACTCTGCTTTTGTCTCACTGGTGGATGTTGGCAGACTGCGGGAGCGCGTGCGCGGCGCGGTGCGCGGTGGCGTCGCGGCAGAAGCTGTGCAAGAGGGCGTGCGGCTCCTGCTGCGCGCGCTGCAACTGCGTGCCACCGGGCACCTCCGGGAACCAGGACAAGTGTCCCTGCTACGCCGCCATCACCACACACGGCGGGCGCCCCCAG
>LAPY01001357.1:22526-38593 GCA_000970635.1 Eragrostis tef
GCGGGGGGATATAAATAGGTGGGGGGATGTAACCAACCGGGCGGGTGGGGAGGCAGGAGCAGCGGCAGATGAGGCAGCTGCAGAGGCACGGGCCGGTACGAAGCCGTAGCCTCACTGTCCTCATGGGCTCCCTCCTTTTCCGTGCGCCTGCCGCCACCGCGCCATCGTTTTGATCTCGAGAAATTTTTATCCTCGTATAAAATCCACTTCAGAGACGAACGAACATGCAGTGCTCGTTGCATCTACCGAGGTCGATCACACGCACCTACTACTTCTGACCCTACGGTTTAGGCGAGGATTCCGAGCAGGGTTAGAGCGGGTTAAAACCCCCTGGTCCAGCTTATCATCCTCGCTGCAAGGCTACGCTAGCCTGGTGGTGTACTCCTAGCGATCTACTGGTTGTAGCTTGCTGGCCGCGTTGGCATCGCAAAGCTTTGCCTCGGCTCGCCATGAATGAATTGGCGCCAGAACAGACCAGATCGGCAGCAACGCAAGCCGAACTCGCCGACGAGATGAATGCGCGAGAGGCTCGCAGCTGCGGCGTTAATTTTGCCTCTGCCTCAATTCGTATCAGGGATGACGATTCAGGGCTCGGGCGTGATGTTCGTGCGTGCATGGACGGCCGCTGCCCTGCCAGCCGGAGTCGTCGACGACACTCCATACATGCTGCTTATCTTCCGCGCGACGCAAGATGTGACCTCGTCTGCCAAATTAATCGGCCTCTTTATCTGTGCACTACTAGTACTACTACCTAGCAACCCAGGCCTCCCGCACATAGCCCGAATGACTCGATCGAGAAATCTCCAATTCTCAATCTGAATCGGCGGTGCACTACCCATCAACTGGTGTTCATTGCAAGAACTGAAGAACACAATTACCAACAGCCACTTGCATGCACGTAAATGGTTAAACAGATCAGCAGAGATCGACGAACCACCAACCACGAGCTCGCATAGCAGAGAGGAGCGCAGCAGGCAGGAAGGCACATATGCTCCTTCCATTCTTCCAAAAGCAATTAAAAAGAACCTTTGTTCCGTTGTTCCAGTTGTCCGGCATGTAAAAAACAACAGGCTTGTCGTGCGCCTGAGTGGCCAACGCCTCGGCATCGCGTCCATGTGCTGCCCGGCCGGCTCCGCCTCAGCCCTCGGCTAGCTATCAGACAATGTGCTCTGAATTTTTCTAACCATCTTGAATTTGCTTCTGTCTTCGCTTTCTTTATCATGGCCATGTGTTTCCTGCACAAACCTCTCCATCTTCAGTAATGACAGCCTAATAAGCCAATTAGAATAACCGGCAGGACAGAATAGTTATAACCTTGGGTTGATGCAAGGCTTTTGTACTGTGCGCTAAATTTAAAGAAGATCTGGACCACATGCATGTCCTGTCAGCGAAATGGACATGCCCTGCTCTACGAGGGGGAAATTTTGGGTATAGTCACTGTGTAAACAGGTTTTCCCTACAAGTTGAAGTACACTTTTAATCTGCTGTTGTTGTCATGAACTCTGGTGAATACTTGACGTGGCACGCCAGCTCCTTGTGGCGGTCACCATCATGAGCATATGACACCAACCATGCAACATTCGCCGAATGATTAACAAAGCTTGCAAGGGTATCATTGTCGCTGCAGAAAGAGGTGAATCATGGCGAGAGCTTTTACAGCCAGACAAGCAAGGCCTACTTCCGATGGCAAGGGCATAGCGTGTAACACATGAAGATTCATGTCCGTTTCTGATATTGTATGCGAGCTTGGTTAGCATCTAATGCAGGCCCTACATGGGTTGCCTGTTCTGTCTGGCTCTGTTTGCCTGTAAAAAGAAGCCGGAATTACTTACAGTGACAGACAACTTCCAGTTCCAACCTGACGGCAAGTGCACGGAAGCAACAGCTGAGCAGTGGCACGGCCATTTAATTGAAAAACACAAGACCGCATCAAAGAAGAGCAGCCACGAACGAGAGGAGGGTGAAAAAGGCAGTGAGATCCATCGGCCCCAGCACCGGCCGGCAGGGGTACGAGCGAGCGAGCGAACGCGAATTCACGGTACTGATCGGAAAGCGGATTTCTGTTGGATCTGAAGCCGATTGGCAGCAGCCAGCATTATTGTTTATTCTCGGATTATTTCTCTCTCTTCCGGGGAGCGGGCAAGCCAAGCCAAGCCAGGAGGAGGGCATGTGCCATTTGTGAATTTTTGAGCTGTAAAGACACGGGGTCCTCCTCCTCTCTCGCCCTGGGCCTGGGCAGTGCAAGTGCAATTGCGCCAACACACACAAAGATATACACATGAACCGAGAGAGGCAAAGAACATTCTCCACATTCCTCTGCTACCCACTCAGTCACTCGCTAAAGTGCTCCGTTTAAAAGTGAATGTGGCATCTGCAAGGGAGAGGTATCTCAAATTAGCACTGTCCACTGATATAGCATGGAAAATGGTACCGCTAGATTTGTCGTTGTACGCCACTCTTTTGTAGGCTGAACCCAAGTAGAGCTGTAGTATACTTTGCACCCTGCCACGGTGATGTCGGTGAGTGCGGCGGCAGTGCAGCGCGGCGAGCACATGGCAACATGGCTAGGGCCGGCCAGCCAGCCTTGTCTGTTCTTCTCCCTCCCGGCCTTCTCTTATCTGTTCGGCTTTTGTTTTGCATTTACCTGTTGACCCAGCGCGCGGGGTTCTAATTACAAATACTAGTGCATGCAGTTATGCGTTACATGTGGATCGTACACTGAACCAAAGCAATAATCCATTACCAGTGTGATTAAACTTTGAGTGTGTACGGAATCACACTGTGCCCCCCTCCTTAATGTAGTAATTGTTACTATACTACTTTGCAGGGATCGATAGGAATTTGCAAGTTGCAAGGAAGCAGATGAGGTGCATAACTTATAACTAGCACATGCCATGTGGTTGCAGAGACAGAGAAGATAATCTCATGCGGCAAGAGGGCCTAGAGAACGAGATCTGTCATGTGTTCTTCTGGTGAAGGGGTTCCGAGGACAACGGAGCACGCAAGGACAACCAATCAATTGAAGCAATATTGCTTGCGATCGAAGCGAGCATGTGATGAACTAAAATTCAGAACAAACATACCTTCAGTTAAATCTCGAGGTCGAATGACATGACTTGTTCAAAGATGCGCCATGGTCTCCAGGAACTTTCTTGAACGATCAGCGTGAAATTACATTCGGCACTGCACAGCAATTCAGGCCTACCGTTCAAGAAAGCTTGTGGAGAGCATGATGACATCCTTCCTCCATTAGCGCACATGCTGAATTGACTCATCGATTGGACAGTGTAAAACGTAAAACTACAAGACGCAATTGATCGTTTGAGCAGTTGCCAAAACCCTAGCAGAGGGAGAGAAAGGGTTTAAGGCGTGTGGTTAAATAGAGCAAGGGGCCAATGGCTGCGCGCCGTGGATTGCGTAACTGATGCCGGGAAACCCGCGGGAAGGGAAGTGTGTCCGGCCCGCACGTGTGGGGCTCGGGCCGCGTGTGCCGCACTTCACAGTTTCGCGGGGCCGTGTTTCCAGGCCCCCGAGAGGCCTTGGTTGGTAACGAGATTTGTCTGTTGTTACTGGACACCAACAGCAGCAACAAAGGAAGCAAAAGCAGGGTACCAAAAACAACCCATCACGAACAGGTATTTTGATATACACAACTTGGTCAGTTTTGCAAAGTCAGAAGAACATTCAAAGCAACTGATGCATGCAGCGCACGAATTTTCAAATTGCTGACTTCGTAACACAAGGAACCTCCATAAAAAAATTGCAGTCATATTGCAAACCCCCATTGAATATGTCAGAACCAAAATTACAGACCAGCCAAAAGATCGGTAGAATCGATCATAATTTTCATCAGCACAGAATGTCGAGTACAAGAGAGAAAAACAATGCCATACATATTGGACATGGTTAATCGACCAATTTACAACGGCTAGTTCATTCGTACAAAGACAACTGTAGGGGGTGTTTTCCTATACATGTCAGTGTATTAACATCAAAGAGACATGGTCCAAACATTTTTTTTGCCCCCACGTCCTAGCAACATTCAAAGCCACCGCCAAATTTACTCTTCATTTTTTCTAGAGCAAGCTGCGTAGGAAAGCATAATGATGATGCACAGAAGTTCAGGTATTGCAATTTATTGCAAGATCATCAGGAATTATTACTATCCGCAGGCAATGAATCTGTCGGCCAGTCAGATTTTAGCATCTGCTGAAATTATTCTTGTAGATCATTGTGTGGGAAACATCCACCTGAAGAACTAATGCTCTTCGTCCAGCAAATGATGTAAATTGCATTTCTGAATAACTTCAGCTATCTGAACTAATAATCTAGTGATGGTCTTCTGAAAGTCAACCTTCTACAAGTGTAACAAATCTTAAGTCTCAATTGGTCAGATATACAGCATGGGATAGAACCTACCAAAAAAATGGAAGTTATCATGAGTTCATATGCTCTAGCAATATATAAACACACACAAAAATCATGGCTTAATTTGCCTGCAGGTATCAAGCAGAATGAACAAACTTCAATATATCTCCAGCTGTTAGCAACTTACAAGCATACAAATTTGTTCTTTTATAGTTGCCGTGGTAGAGCTATCTGTGACAAGCTAATGGCAGCGACTATGCATCTAATATTAAAAAGCATGGTAATTATATCCAGGAATAGACAATGCTGGCTGATAATTTATTAGCTTGCACACCTCCAAGAAAGTGAAATGGACAGTACTACCCTAGACTAACTGGTATTCGAAATTCAAAAATCAGCTTATGAAATGCACAAACCCAGAAATGAAATTAAGAAGAAATGTGATCAATACCTCTAAAGAAGTTTTGAGCCTGAACTGTCCTGCAATTTGCCAGTGTTTGAACACCGCAACAAAATTCTCGAAATCGGGTAGGGACAGCCAAAAAATCTAACAAGGTTTTGCAATCCCTTCTCTCCATGCAAGACATTCACCGAGTTTAAACGACCAAGATATGTATTTCCTTCATATATAAAATTAAGCTGCTGGCATAACAACACAACGATACCAGCATTTACCGATAAACTAGCAAAAGCCAGATATACCAGAATTATACCCCTTGCGGATAAGAAGAGTGCAGAGCTCGCTAAGGTAGTCAAAATCTCCATCAGTATTTTCATAGAACCCCTTGAATGACGAGATGATGCTAGATTTGGGAGATCAACAGAGGGCCATATACGATAACTTGAGTATATGGTCATTATAGCAACATAGGTGCAACTAATAACCACCGAGATCAGAAAAATGACAAAAGCTCTGTGATTTGACGCTCCCACACAGTTGCCAATCTGCATTCAAACAGAGGGAAAATAAAATATAACATGTCAAACCTCATCACCAATATAATAATGATGATGCAACTGAAAGCAAAGATGTGGATGAGTTGTAAGTTATGAGACTTACAAACGGGCAATGATGATCCATGTCCATCACACACATTTTACAAGATCGACAGTGGTGTGCTCTTGGGGGCTTTGGTTTACTACAGTATGTACAAAACGTATAGTTCTCAAGATCATCTTTCCCAACCATGGGATAGCTGCCCCACCGTATGTGTGCTGGTGCACCAGCAGATTTAAAAGAGGCCAAACAATAACTCGTGATGGTGAATATAGCCAAGAAAGCCGTCAATGTACAGTGAAAGATGCCCCAAAAATTGCTGATTGAGAAGACAACAGGATATACAGCCCAGACACCACCACCTGTGAGACAAAAGGAAAAGCTAAGTAAAACAACAATTGACCAACAACAGATGATATGGAGCGTGTTAAAATAGCATGAATGGAACCGATAAATTTGCTCCAAAAAAGAATTGCACTGACAAACAGATAACTGTGAAAATACAAATAACAAAACTGAAGGTCATGTAAAGAACCTACATATAATGAAGATCATGAAGAGGACGAGCACAGTTACAAAGAACCTGTCCCGGAAACGCCTCCAGTGAGAAAAGCATACACTATCAGATTTTCTTGCAGCCTGGTTGCTTTGTGTAATTGCTCCGCACCAGCCACACTTAAAGACAGGGGCATAAGTAGCAAAAACAAGGCGGAGCCCGCAGCCCCAACAATTGGCCTCATGATCCTCAGGTATGGATGTGACACATTGCTCTACCTAAGAAGGATGGGGGCAGCAATTAGCAAGATGCATAAGACTGCATAACTAGCAAAAACAAGGTGGAGCCCGCAGCCCCAACAATTGGCCTCATGATCCTCAGGTATGGATGTGACACATTGCTCTACCTAAGAAGGAAGGGGGCAGCAATTAGCAAGATGCATAAGACATCCAATGTAAATTACTCTTATTATTGTACCACTATAACCGACAGGCTTGACTTTTTTTGTTCCGAGTTTATCACGTGATCCACAAAAACAGAAAGGGAACATCATACTTGCATCAGAGGCAAAGCATAATTATAATACAGGTTGTTTAGGGTTGTCTCCCTCAGGTGCTCGTGTGCTTAGAAAATCATACAGTACCAAATCAGTATATCACATATAGCGGCATCTGAAAACGAAGATGTGGCATTCAAGTGCTGGAAGTATGTGACTGATTTTCAGTGTCAAAAGTAACCATCAGCTCAACATACAACCATTTACATTGCTGGATCGCTAGCTAACAGCACATTTGCAAGATCATCTAAAGCTAATCAGCATATCTGCATATTTAACCTTACTCGAAATGGCCTATCATTAACTAGATAAGCAGATAACCTACATAAACAGTTATGATGGTTCTCTATACTATATCTTTTGCAACTGGAAAGGCAATCATATTCTTAGCGTCAGGGACCACAGCGAACAATCCACATTAGCGAGTACAGAGACACAGTACACGAACAATATGCACCAGAAGTAGTACTACCAGGCTAAATAAAATTCGCGTGGTTGCAACAGAGAGGAAACATGGGCATACTAGTTCAACGAGGTTCCGGATCGTTGACCCAATTCGCGCTCAAAGCGCCATCGAACCAGGGATGCAAGAAGTATGCGGCGAGAACATGAGAGGTAGGGTACGAGACGGCAAACCTCAAGCAGCGGCCGCTGTTCCTGCTCCTCCATCGCGTCGCTGCGCAGATCCACGCGGGACTGGTTCAGAGAGCAGCAGGTCCTCGGATCGGGCCCGGGCGCGCCGGCGAGTCAGGGCTCTCTGCCGCCTGCTTCGCTTCGAGCCGAGGAGGAAGAGAAGAATGTTTTTGGGGATATTTCGGGTGGCACGCGAAGGATTCAACGAGGAAAGAGCTGAAGCAGGGCCTGGTGAAGAAAAAGCGAACGATGAGAAACAGGCCACCGGGACGACGAAGTGGGAGGCGACTTTGTGCAGGCCAAACTGGACGGTTGGGATTCCACGAATCGGCTCGTACGCGGTCTTCGTCGCCCTTGCTCTGTCCAAACAGTTGCTTTCGCATGCTATCTAACAAATTTTATTCGGTACCGCGCCGATTTCGATATGTTTTCAATTTGTATCTGCAATGTATTCGTGTCAAACTCTAACAGTGTACGGCTTCGGTTTCGAAAAAAAATACAAAATGGACATAGATAGATGGATATCCGCCCCATTCCGAGCCGATTCACCCTTGATTGTGCTTAGCGTCCGTTTGGATGCATGAAACACTTCAGATTTTTCCTCGAATCACCTTAATCACTTCTAAAACGGTCAAAATCTGAAACATTTCTTGCCTGAATCACTGTGGAGCGTTTTTCTGTTTTGAACTAGGAATGAAAATCACCTAAATAGGTGTTTCAAGTGATTCTAGTTCATTTTGTGAAACGTTTCACCGATTTTTAATCAATGTTCAAACGTTTTCAGTGATTCTGTTTCAGGCCTGAAACATTTCTAGATTAAATCTGAAATGTTTCTGATTCTCAGTGAATTTGAAGCCGTATCGAACACACCCTTAGACTTGAGTATTGTCTTTCTGAGTGAACAAATACGCGACCTATTTCTGTAAAGCCAACCAGTATCTTCTTTCAGCAACCTTTATGAAGTAAACCCTTTTGATGATGCATCGGTTAGTTTACTCGAGGAGTCGAGGTTCAACACCATTTGGATCTGTGAAGCTTATAACAGGAAATAAGTTCATGAAGGGTAGTAACACAAACATCCATTTTGCATATTTGGAACGATACATGTTAGTTCTGGACTCCAACCGTTTAGCCACGTCCCGGGACATATCAAAAGTTGCAAAACTGTATGACATACACGGATGTGATAGAAAGCAGCTCGAGACGACGGAAAATTATAGGCCATCAACATTCTCTGTAGCAAACAATCAGTACGAGTACAGTCCCAGGAGACTCATACGTGAGTCACAAGCGCGCATACTTCACTAGCTGTATCGTCCTAACGAACGAACAAATCAAAGACAATTTCTATCTCCTGCTGTGGCTGCTGTTCCCTACCAGTTGCCATCATATGTCAGCCGCAAGGAAGTTGCTAGACAAGGAAACCTGTCAACGGAGAACGAATATAGTGAACATCTGGAATTATGATTGACAATCTTAATGCCCTCATGAATACTGAACTTAGGAAATAAATGAAGAAAATACCTTCTCGCCAGGCTTGAATGGTGGAAGCCCTCTGTATGGACAAGTACCACATCGAAATGCATCACCCAAGCCGCACTGCATGTCATTTAAACAGAATATAGAAGATATATAAGTAACATTAATATATGTTATGCAACAACGATGGATTCTCTTCACAAGAAAGCACTAGAAGCAATACATACACTGCCGCATGCCGACTGAGGGTTATTGATCTGCTCTGCAGTGAGTCCTAGCTTCTCCACCTTCTGCTCGGCTTCAGCTCTGCCGCAAACACAGTTCTTGCATGCCTTCCGTGTTGCCCCCACTTCACAATCCCCAACTGGTGAAACAGGAGTAAACCTTTTAGGATCTCAATCCTAATTAAACATTTTTACAAATGTAATAACAAGTTGATGTGTTTTATGGCCTTACCAACAGGAAGCTGTGGCTTCTTCAGGTCCTCCTCAGTCAAGAGGCTATCTTCATCAATCAGTTCAGAGTCATCATCAATTTGAATCTTTGGTAGAGCCTTTGTTGCCTTCTTGAGGGGGAAAGACGAACCCATGCTCCAGGATGCCTTCTTTGCCTTAATCTACAAGTGGCTGAAGTTAGAACCAAAACTAAAGCCTGCACAACACCATTAACACACTGTAACACATGAATCCAGACAACTCACAGTAACAGATTGCACAATGTCCTGTGTGCTCGCAGCAGAAGCTTGCACCTCAACAAATCCACCCATCAGTAACTTGCGCTCAATATCAGTATTTGGCTGACACAAGACCGATCAGAATTAGGACATACTGTATTAACAGTTGCAGATAAGATGCATGGAACAACATTTCCAATATGTTACCTTCAGATTAGAGGAGGGTGCGGAGTTCTGAACCAGTATCCTTCCTCCAGCTTTTAGCACACGGCTAATTTCAGAAACCAGTTGGTCCCTCAAGCTTTCCACATTTTTAATCACAGCAAGAACAGCACCAACTGATGCATCATCAAACGGCAACTTGCCACCTGATTATATGTCACTAACAACAGTTACATGACAGGTTTATGATGATATACCAAAGTAGGTACAAGGATATGACACTGAAGCACAGCACATGAAAACAACTTTGAAAGTTATCATAAACATAGTGTGTAATATGCTCCCAAGCTTTGAAATACTTGCCTTGCTCGTTCTAAAACGGACCACGGACAACATATGTTACCGATAC
The DNA here is from genome assembly GCA_000970635.1 of Eragrostis tef. Lineage (NCBI taxonomy): Eukaryota > Viridiplantae > Streptophyta > Magnoliopsida > Poales > Poaceae > Eragrostis > Eragrostis tef. Next base: position 32,300 of record LAPY01001357.1, read on the forward strand.
ATGAATTAAGATAGCATGCGGCGAATAAAAAGAAATCATATGTTATCTTTATCCTATATTCTTCGCTAAGTCTTCTTTTCCTATCTTCCCTTTTGCGGGATGATGGATGAATAGGCAGAGTAAGACTTGTGAACTCGTTGTTAGCAACTAATAGCATAGGCACAGTGGAGCAGAAAACTGCAAAGAAGGATTCGACACGGCAACATCAAACAAGTTTCTAAGGCAGGAGGTTATGTCAGAGGATTGAACTGTTGCGAGATTGGGACCTAAATCCTAATCCCAAATTAAACGACAAAACCCTAAGAGATGTCCATTACGAATCTGATGCATGCACCCCCGCGCTATATGATCAAACACATGGGTCGCTGTTTCATACAGACATGAAAATAAATTGTCTGGTTTCTGCATCCATGCAATCGCTTCGAACTCTGACAACAGAAAAAGTGCAAGAGGGAAAGAGGCTCACCAAGCGCCTCGCACTGGGTGATGACAGCCACCTCCTCCCTCGGGACATCGGCGGCGGCCGCCAGATCCCCCACTGCTCGGATCGGCAGCGCCACCTCGTCCGTCACCGCGAGCGCCGCCGTCGCCGTCGCCATCGAGTCGCACCTGCAATCAAGCCCTGCAGGGGAACAGAGGAAATCAATTTGGCTCAGAGAGACCAATCGATTGAGTAGCAACTGGACAATCGAAGACTTCTCTAGGGATTTATCGTACCTGATGCCAAGCGGATCTGACGAGGGCGGAGGAGAAAACCGCGCGCGCAGACGCGATTGAGGGAAGGGGAAGCGAATTTGGGTTTTGGGTTCGTGCGGTAATTAGGGATAGGAAATGTGTGCACCGGCGTCAGCTCCCATCGCCCTCCCGAAGCTTCTAGCTTAACCGATTAACTAATCAGCTGTCGACTGAATCCAGACAACCTCAACATCCGGTGACATTTCCGTGGGAGCAAAGCCAAACGGGCCAGGCTGGGTCAAAATTAGCTGGCTGACGCGGCCTGCTCTTCTGGCCCGATAGAGACGGCACGCATTATTTGGACGTTTGGGTTGCCCCATGGACTTGACCCATCTGCCAAGATGGGCCTCGGCGGCCTTAGAGGCTAGGGCTCTCGCTCGCTGCCGACCTCGCAAGGAAAACCACGCGCGGCCGGCCGGCCGGCTGACGGGTTGATCGGTGCGGATGACGACGAGGTTCCGCTCGTGTGACCGTGATGGATGAATAGGCAGAGTAAGACTTGTGAACTCGTTGTTAGCAACTAATAGCATAGGCACAGTGGAGCAGAAAACTGCAAAGAAGGATTCGACACGGCAACATCAAACAAGTTTCTAAGGCAGGAGGTTATGTCAGAGGATTGAACTGTTGCGAGATTGGGACCTAAATCCTAATCCCAAATTAAACGACAAAACCCTAAGAGATGTCCATTACGAATCTGATGCATGCACCCCCGCGCTATATGATCAAACACATGGGTCGCTGTTTCATACAGACATGAAAATAAATTGTCTGGTTTCTGCATCCATGCAATCGCTTCGAACTCTGACAACAGAAAAAGTGCAAGAGGGAAAGAGGCTCACCAAGCGCCTCGCACTGGGTGATGACAGCCACCTCCTCCCTCGGGACATCGGCGGCGGCCGCCAGATCCCCCACTGCTCGGATCGGCAGCGCCACCTCGTCCGTCACCGCGAGCGCCGCCGTCGCCGTCGCCATCGAGTCGCACCTGCAATCAAGCCCTGCAGGGGAACAGAGGAAATCAATTTGGCTCAGAGAGACCAATCGATTGAGTAGCAACTGGACAATCGAAGACTTCTCTAGGGATTTATCGTACCTGATGCCAAGCGGATCTGACGAGGGCGGAGGAGAAAACCGCGCGCGCAGACGCGATTGAGGGAAGGGGAAGCGAATTTGGGTTTTGGGTTCGTGCGGTAATTAGGGATAGGAAATGTGTGCACCGGCGTCAGCTCCCATCGCCCTCCCGAAGCTTCTAGCTTAACCGATTAACTAATCAGCTGTCGACTGAATCCAGACAACCTCAACATCCGGTGACATTTCCGTGGGAGCAAAGCCAAACGGGCCAGGCTGGGTCAAAATTAGCTGGCTGACGCGGCCTGCTCTTCTGGCCCGATAGAGACGGCACGCATTATTTGGACGTTTGGGTTGCCCCATGGACTTGACCCATCTGCCAAGATGGGCCTCGGCGGCCTTAGAGGCTAGGGCTCTCGCTCGCTGCCGACCTCGCAAGGAAAACCACGCGCGGCCGGCCGGCCGGCTGACGGGTTGATCGGTGCGGATGACGACGAGGTTCCGCTCGTGTGACCGCGGAAATGATCTTCTCCATCTCGAGCGGGCTGGCACGAACGGTGGGTGGCGGCCGGCGATGAGGCGGTCGGCCAAGCGAATCAGTGGCGGCCGGCGATGAGGCGTTCGGCCAAGCGAATCATGTCATGTGTCCGCCGCACGCAGGCGCCGGAGCGGCGCCACCAACCGTGAGCCGCCAAGGTACGGCTGGGACGGATCTTTCTTATCTTTTCATACAAATTTTGCTAGTACGAAATTTCTTTCTTATGTTTTGGTGGCCAGCAGCAGCGGATCGGAGCTCCGTGAAAAAACGCTGCAAAAACTTTGAAGAAAATAAATTGTTTTCTACATACGACTAGCTTCTCCTGCTGCATTCGGGACCACTCCTGCTTCATCGCATATCCTGATTTTAGATTTTTCTCGGTTTGTATCTTTTATTGGATATAGGTGGGAAAACTTTTGAGTTGTGGGGTTGCATGATGCAGAAACAGAACTGGATAAAGTTGTGGCATACGAGAATTACTTTTATCACTATAATCACCCTGAACAGTGAACAATTCAACACATATAACCTTGTATCCCGTGTTCGCAATGAGTCGCCAAGCTATCATTCATCACCAGAATAGAATCACACTGAACAGCCAGCGATTCAACATCCTTTCACCCTCTATCCAATGTTGTTCAACGAGTCGCCAAACTATCATTCACGCCCATGCAAGGAAAACGATAGGCCCGTGGCGTTTCTTTATCTTTCTCTCTTTCCTGTCTGTCTTTTGCTTTCAGCGCTCGTGAACCCGGCAAAAAACGCCGTGGCACCGAGGGAATCGTTCACTATCCATTTCAGTTGCGAGCGGAACCAAGAGAACATTCATCTCCACTTCCCAACACCTTATTTTAGCCGACGCCAACCTATGATTGTCCCCCAAAGCATCTCCCGTGATCCGTCCCGGGAATAATTGCCGCGAAATGTGGATATCTGTTCGATATGGACATGAATGATAGTGTAGATTGGTCATTGCCTTGCCTATTCAGTGCTATAGTATTGTTCTTGGCAATGGGTGTCACTGCTTCTACATTAACGGTCTGCAGACAGAAAAATACAGAAATTAGCACTGTATTTAAATAGCTAATGCAAGTTTTCTTAATGGAAATAGCTAATGCAAGTTGCCCATATTAAGTGGTAGCAAGTGTCCGATGCGTTGAATTCAGAGGTTTTGAAAAAAAAAATGCACCGAATTCAAAAGTTTCAGATTTGTATGTTCACTAGTAGCAACGATCAGCAGGGGTCAAAACCAAAATAGGGTCAGATTTGTTCAGACCAAACTCTGTCCCGACTGTATCTAGTCCCTGCTCCCTAGGTGGTTAGTTTTCATCAAAAGCATGGTGGATGTACTTGGTGGTGGTATTGTGGTTGCACATTTTGGAGTTGCTGCATCCCTGCTGATAGACTAACACCACCAGAGGCACTTCATCTGCCACTTGCCATTTGATTCCTTAGCTAGTACTATTGCTGCATGCTGTTGTTCTCGCCGAGCTTGTATGCATCTGCAGCATTATCTTACGGTGATGCTCGTCCTAACCCTCTCTGAATTCTGTCGCTCGAGTGCTCGACGCCATTAGAATAGTGAACCACGCACGTACCTAGCCTTCAGCTTATTTGTTCCTTTGTCAGCTTCGGATCTTTCATCGGCTAAACTGAGATTAGAGGCCAAATCCTACAAATTTGAGAAGTAAACTCTTGGTGAATTTTGCCCTACTTGTATTAGCATGGCAATCAGACAGCTCATCCCTGAACTCAGAAGATGATGTTTGTTTTTGCATGCTTGTTCTTCCTCAGATCCTTAGGTTCTTCAGCTACGTCCGGTAACATATCACCAAAATCACACTGCAGCGGTCCGTGCTCTCTCGCTCTGTGGCTCCTCCTCATCCTTAATAAGAACTTTACGTTTTAAATAACTTAAGCATGAAAGGGCCCTCCGTTACAACTCCCACATGGCGTAAGGCTGTGAGCTACAGTAAATATCCAAAAATATATTCTTAGGGAGAGACAGATACAAAATTTCGGATGGCCTAGCCATCAACGTGACAAACCTGGCACCATTTGTTTTTGGACTAGTGCATCCACTGCGATTGCCCAGCTCCTGACAGAGCACATATGCTTGAACAAATCGTCAGGGCTTCACGAGTAAATTAAAAATAACGAGGGCGATTTGTCCTGTTTCCTTCCTTGCTCCCCCACTATTTTTTTTTTCAGTTGGGACTTTCAACAGTGCGTACTGGGCATAGCATGTGTCATGTGTGCATGAAATTGTTGTGAATTCTTGTGGAGGGATTATGGGGAAGAAAGTGAGGAGGACTCTTGTGACAGCTCGTTGATTCTCTCATTTTTTCCCGCATGCTGCTAAAGTTCATTTTTGATTAGCTAGAAAAGTGCACTGCAGATGATTTTTGAAGTGTACTGCTATTGCATAATAACTTCACGGTATGGGATGCTCTTGTTTTACATCCTGCCACGTCCAACCGCATGCAGAATAATTGCGGATTCTGAACCATGAAAAAGCACAACCCCACAGTGGCCAAGAATAAGATGTCCCAATTCAGGGCAGAACACAACAATGCATACATTTTTGTTCGTATGCTCTGGTGCGTTTAGAAGGCTGGCTCCCCTTTTCCCCTTCGTATACTTTGAACCGCGGAGTCTAGCAATGAAGAAGAGTTCAGAGAACCTGGAGCCTACCCAGACCAAAACCTGCTTTTGTTTTCTTCTTAGGAATCATGGGTGAGTCACCCAGTATCCTTTCGCAGGACACATGCACTCTCAACCCAACTTGTATCTCATAGTGGCCTGTACTACTGTGAGCCTGTGACAGTGCATGCCTTGAGGAGCCCCCAGGCAGCTGAGCAAGCAAGCAAAATCTTCTCAGCTTCCCAGATTTTATACTCCACTGGCTGCGCGTCCCACCGCCGGCATTTCTCTTCCTCCTCCCGTGAGTCATGAATGAGCTCTGTGACCTCAAGGTGCACATCAATGGCCATCACACGCTTCATCTTCACCAGGCACGTACCACCTGTCAATTCAATTCTTCTTCCTCATGCGTCTTATGAAATCAAGGAACCATCTTTTTTTTTTCTGGCACTGAATTGATCTCACAGTCGTTGCAACGGCACGTACCACCTGTCAATTAAATTCTTCTTCCTCATGCGTCTTATTATGAAATCAAGGAACCATCTTTTGCTGGCTCTGAATTGATCTCACAGTCGTTGCAATGTAACAGAGCGTCATGTGTGCCTTCTCCGGGAGGCTGAGGACAATGGTGAAGCAGGAGAAGAAGAAGACGAGCCGAAAAGAGGCCCTGTGCATCAAGCTCGCCGAGTTCCCGGGCGGCGCCGAGGGCTTCGAGCTCGTCGCCAGGTTCTGCTACAACAATGGCCGCATCCCTCTCTGCCCTTCCAACCTGCCGCTCCTGCACTGCGCCGCCGTGTTCCTGGAGATGACGGAGGAGGTGTGCGCCTGCAACCTGCTGGCCCAAGCGGAGGCCTTCGTGAACGGCCTCTGCTACTGGACCTGGGCCGACGTCCTCGCCGCGGTCAAGAGCTGCGAGCCGTTCGCCGCGGCGGCCGACGCCTCCGGCCTGCTCGAACGTCTCATCTCCGCTCTCTTCTCCAAGATCACCGCCGGCCCAGAGACGCCCACCGGCGCCGCCGCTGGGACGCCGACGAACCGGTCCTCGTCGTCGTGCTCGTCGTCGCCGGACACGGTGGGCTTCGCGCGGTCGTCGTCGACCAAGACGCCGGAGTCGATGAAGCCGTGCGTCGGCAGGGGGGAGTGGTGGTTCGACGACATGACGTCGCTGTCCCCGCCGACCATCGAGAAGGTGATGCGAGTGCTCGGCTGCTACGGCATCGAGAACAAGAACCTGATCCTGACGCGGTTCCTGCTGCACTACCTCCGCGCGGCGACGCGCAGGCCGGCGCCGCCGTGCACGGAGGCAGTCGGGG
>LAPY01001357.1:49579-67854 GCA_000970635.1 Eragrostis tef
AAAAACTGAAGTTTGAGTACCATCGCCCCATGAAAGCGATTGCTTTAGACCCAGATTATTCCCGGAACTATAGGAGATTTGCTACTGGTGGTTTAGCAGGTCAGGTACTCGTTTTGACAAAGAGGACATGGGGAGGAGGCTACAACAAAAAGGTGCACTTGGTTTCCTTAGGATAACAGATAATCTGATGTATTCAGTGAGCTCTAATGGTTATCTCATCTCTCCATGTTGTAGGTTTTGCGTGATGGTGAAGGACCTATCCATGCTATGAAGTGGAGGACGGACCTTCTTGCTTGGGCTAATGATGCTGGGGTGAAAGTGCATGATATGAAAACAGACAAAGGAATTGCATTTATAGAGCGACCAAAAGGAATTCCTCGGCCAGAGTTTTTAGTTCCCCATCTAGTCTGGCAGGTAAATAATTCTGTTATCTGTATGAATGGTCAGTGTAGTTCCATGTATAGCTCAACTTGATCAGTGTATAAGCAAATTATTATTAGAAGGTCACAAAAGCAAAATTATTCTGTAAATTTGAAACTTTTTAAATGATATGTATAGTTCCATGGAATGAGAAATTTAGTATTTCCTAGTAACTTCAATAAGCAGAAGACAGAGTATATTAGCCAAAGGGAGTAGGTAAAATCATCCATATTGTTAATTATTTTTAGATATAAAGGCCTTAGCCCCGTCCCTTTTTATTCAAAGAGGCTAGCATCAGTTTACAGCCCTTTCCATAGAAAACGCTACATGAACAAACCTCTACTCTCCTACAGAAAGCAGACCGCGATCATGCACCAAACAACAGCTTAGATCCTATTACAAGCCATTCTCAAAACAAAGATCACTGAAAGTCGTTACAGCAAGTCTCCTTGGCCCACCACCATCTCCTCAGTCTCCCAGATCTTCAGGCGTTTTAGATACGTAGAGGAGCTTGAAGGTTCTGCTCCAGGAAACAGATCCACCTTGTCATCAGCTCCAATTTTTCTTCTTTGTACATCGGGAGCCAAGTTCTTGCCAGCTTGAGGGCGCATAGCATCAGCATTTTGACACTCCTCCAGTTCTGTTCACGGAATACAAAATCATTTCTTGTCAGCCATAGTGCCCTCAGCACACATGCTGAAACTATATTTACACTACCAAATTTTTTCTGGCATAACCATTTACCCGCTACACTCTCATAATTAGAGCCTATTTCCATATTCAAGAACTCAGATGTGAAAGACCATAACCATTTAGCAGTCACACACTCAAAGAACAAGTGGTTAATGGATTCAGTTTCTGAGCAAAATCTACACTGTAAAGGTTTGTGGATCCCTCTCTTCAAGAGGTTATCCACAGTCATTAATTTGTTATGAGACAGCAGCCAAAGGAAAAAGGTGAATTCTGGGAGGTATTTTAATTTCCCATATTGCAGGAATATAAACCTGAGACACACCTCTAAAGCTAATGATCGAATAAAGCGATTTGGAAGAGTAAACACCATTACTTTCATACTGCCAAATGAGGGCATCAGTGTCCTCATTCAGTTCCACACTGGAGATCACCTCCACTAGTTCTAACCACCTATCATACATTTCATTAGAGAAGGATCTTCTAAAAGTGAGCCTGAGTTCACCATCTACCCAAATATCAGCAACAGATTTATTCTTTTCGTTAGTTATGCAATAAAGGTCCCAGAATTGGACAGCCAAAGGTGCAGATCCAAACCAGGTGTTAATTATGTTTATGATCATGATAATTCTGTTATCTGATAGGGAATAAAGGATATACAGACCTGGTTGTTAGTATATATGTCTGATTCACACGACATTGAAATTTTTTGGTCTGTAGCTCAATGGAAACTGTACTTAGTGCACTGACTGATATTTACATGCTTAGGATGATACAGTCTTAGTTATTGGATGGGGAACAAGCGTCAAGATTGCAGCGATTCGAACAGATTTATCTCAGGGACTCAATGGCATACAAAGGACTATCACCGCAGCAAGTTCTGAGAAGTATGTGGATATTGTGGGTTCCTTCCAGACTGGTTACCACATATCTGGGATTGCTCCATTTGGTGACCTTTTAGTTGTGCTCGCCTATATTCCCGATGAAGATGACAAAGATAAAAAGTTCAGTACCTCTGTTCCGTCACGCCAGGTAATCATTAGTATTTGTCACTCACATTGCACTCTGTAATTTGCTACCATGGTTGCATTACATTCTTTGCTTTAAAACGGCATTGCTAAGATTAATATTTTCTGTTATGTTTCTAAAATTTTGCAGGGGACAGCACAGCGTCCAGAAATACATCTTGTATCATGGAAAAATGATGAACTTACTACAGATGCTCTGCCTATTCATGGTTATGAGCACTACAAGGCAAAGGATTATGCTCTTGCTCATGCGCCTTTTTCAGGTTTAAATGATTGTGCTGTGACAGTAATGGCCATTTATTTTCGTCCTGATGGAAACTCTTCTAATGAAGGAACCTTGTTTGGTCAGGAAGTAGCAATGCAGGTGGACAGTGGGCAGCTGGTGATGAACCTTTGTATTACATTGTGTCCCCTAAGGATATAGTGGTTGCAAAGCCAAGGTTTGTTAACATGCTGCATATCACGAGCTCATTCATTTATTAAATTTCATCTAATGTAATGTGTACCTTCCTATTAGAGATACTGAGGATCATATTGCCTGGCTTCTTCAACATGGTTGGCATGAAAAAGCATTGGCTGCAGTTGAGGCAGGGCAAGGACGGACTGAGCTTTTAGATGAATGAGCACTACAAGGCAAAGGATTATGCTCTTGCTCATGCGCCTTTTTCAGGTTTAAATGATTGTGCTGTGACAGTAATGGCCATTTATTTTCGTCCTGATGGAAACTCTTCTAATGAAGGAACCTTGTTTGGTCAGGAAGTAGCAATGCAGGTGGACAGTGGGCAGCTGGTGATGAACCTTTGTATTACATTGTGTCCCCTAAGGATATAGTGGTTGCAAAGCCAAGGTTTGTTAACATGCTGCATATCACGAGCTCATTCATTTATTAAATTTCATCTAATGTAATGTGTACCTTCCTATTAGAGATACTGAGGATCATATTGCCTGGCTTCTTCAACATGGTTGGCATGAAAAAGCATTGGCTGCAGTTGAGGCAGGACAAGGAAGGACTGAGCTTTTAGATGAGGTATAAACTGAAAAATAATTAAGTTTCATTAGTAGATATTTATAGGAACCTACTACTAGACTGAGTCTCCAGTATTGGTGTTTATTTCATTTATTATGAACTGTCGGTTGGCCAACCTTGATGCACCAGTAGATGTTTCCATGCTATTGAAGCTTCTCCCTACATTTATACATCATCCTACTATGCATTTTCACTTAGGATATGGCATATTCAACATCTCATCTAAATGGTCTACCTTTTATGAGGACTTGTACAGAATTATAAACAAGGCCTAATTACACGAGCAAATAGTTAAATTATTAAAGTTCTCTTCGTGTTATTTCATGTCAGGTGGGTTCAAGATACCTTGATCACTTGATAATTGAAAGAAAGTATGCTGAAGCAGCTCAACTCTGCCCAAAGTTGCTGCGAGGATCTCCTTCAGCATGGGAGAGGTCAGAAAAACATTTATGGCATTGTGATCTAATATGAAATGATTCTTGTTTTGAGATTTTGATGGGTATCTTTTTGTGTTTGTTGAGCGTTTTTTTTCTCTTGTTGTGTGTAGTAATCAGAACTTTAATGCCACAGGTGGGTCTTTCACTTTGCTCATCTGCGCCAGCTTCCTGTTTTGGTCCCTTATATACCTACAGACAATCCTCAACTGAGTGATACTGCGTATGAGGTGCTGTGCTAACTTATAAAGGTTTTGGCTTGCTCATTTTAACACCAATATGTGTAATATTATTGTGGTTGTGTTTTGCAGGTTGCCCTTGTAGCTCTAACTACCAATCCTTCTTTCCATGAACTTCTGTTGACTACTGTAAAAAATTGGCCGTCGACGTTATACTCTGCTTCCCCTGTCATATCTGCCATTGAGCCACAGTTGAACTCCTCATCGATGACTGATCGGTTGAAAGAGGTTTCTTTGGGAAAATTTTTAATAGATGTAAATTATAATTTGATACATTTTTAGCTCTTGGATTGATATATTTCATCTTGTGTGCAACGTAGGCATTAGCTGAATTGTATGTGATCAATAATCAGTACGAAAAGGCACTTTACCTCTATGCTGAAGTAAGTAGTTCCTATTGCAGTTAAATGTTTCATATTGCAATAACATATCTTTTCTACTACCTATTCTGATCTAACACCATTGTGTTCAGCTCCTGAAGCCAGAAGTATTTGAGTTTATTGAAAAGTACAACTTGCATGATGCTATTCATGATAAGGTATGGTCCCAAATGCAACATCATGATGCTATACATGATTTTGCATCAAAAGCTGGTCGTATGTCTAATTCACCTCATATAGAATTGCATTCTACAAGGATATAATTTTGAAAAAATACATGAACTTCACACAAATACTTATGGCTTTTATATATTCTACAGGTCGTCAATCTTATGATTCTGGACAGTAAAAAAACAGTTCACCTACTGATCCAACATCGTGATATCATTCCCCCATATGAAGTTGTGGAGCAGCTGTTGCACACCAGTAAAAATTGTGATAAGAGATACCTGTTGCATCTGTATTTGCATGGTCTATTTGAGGTAGACATACATGCTGGAAAAGATTTTCATGATATGCAGGTATTTAGCTGCCCAATTTTAATGTGGAGTCCTTATATTAACGCCCACCTTCTTGTCATGTCCATTGCCCCTATTATTCTACTTCTCGTTTGTTTTCTGACAATAGCTCGGAAATCAAACTGCCTTATGTTATAGGTGGAACTCTATGCAGACTACGAGCCAAGGATGCTACTACCATTCCTCCGTACCAGCCAGCATTACAGGCTTGACAAGGCTAGTTCCAGAAAATATTTCATCAATAGATCATTTTTGTTAACTAACTGTAAACTTGACAATTTTTTTTGTTATTCCAGGCATACGAAATCTTTGCACAAAAAGAGCTTGTAAGGGAGCAGGTTTTTGTCCTTGGTCGAATGGGGAATGCTAAGGAAGCTCTTTCCACAATTATAAATAAACTCGAAGACATCCAGGAGGTTATGACCTGATTATTCATTATCTGTCACTTCTTAAGGCATCCTGTTCTATACTGTATTAACTAATTTGTTCTCGAAAAAATATAGCTAATTTGATGTATGAGTTTAGGCAGTATCATAAATCTTGAATTACATACAGGCTGTCGAATTTGTTATGGAGCAACATGATGATGAACTATGGGAGGAGCTGATTAGACAGTGTCTCCAGAAGCCTGAAATGGTAATTGAAAGGAAATATGCTTGATCTTCCATGAGAAAAGTCTCTTTTTTTTTCTAATTCAGTTTCTGTGACTGTTGAGCAGGTCGGGATGCTGTTGGAACATACTGTTGGCAATCTTGACCCACTGTACATTGTTAGTTTGGTTCCTGATGGGTTAGAAATACCTCGGTATGTTACGAAAAATATACTTGTTTAAAAATCACAAAAATCACACAAAGCATCTTGCATGGCAGAAGAGCCTGTCACTAGAATTCACCAAAATTTCCTAAATGACCTATCTGGAACCCTCGCTGGCTTATCACACGTAATGACAATTATTTGGTTATGTTGATACGATAACGCCGATCAACATCTTTTCGATCCATCTGTTGAGAACCGTGACTGTATGCTTTTATCAGTATTCTTGTTCATCTGATTGACGCCCTTATTTGGTCCGACAATTTCCTACCCCGGTAGTGTTTACTCATGTTTTTGACAGATTGCGGGATCGACTGGTGAAGATCGTGACGGACTACCGAACGGAAACTTCTCTGCGAAATGGATGCAATGATATACTTAAGGTCAGCTATCTTTGTTTCACTAGCCTGCTCTATCTTTCACCCATCTGAAATTTCTGAGCCTTTGGAAAACTTGCCTTTTACAGGCTGACTGTGTTAACCTTTTGGTCAAATACTACCACGAGGCTCGGCGTGGAGTTTATATGGCTAGCATGGACGAGGAAGCACACGGGAATAGAGCTGATGATGGATCTTCGCGGGCAAGTGAGAGATCAACAAGTGTCCGGGCTTTAGATATCAAATCCAGAACGAGATGTGGTGCCCGCTGTTGCTTGTGCTTCGATCCTTTGCCTATCCAGGACATCTCTGTCATTGTGTTCTACTGCTGCCATGCATACCATCTATCCTGCCTCGAAGGTGGGTTAGATTTGATGAAATCAAACAGTAATCAGGATAGCGACAATGGATCAGATGATGATGATGGTTCCCCGTCAGCCGAGTCACGTATGCGCTGTGTATTGTGTACTACAGCTGCTGCGTAATTTATTCTGTGTTGGGTAGTCCATACCACCATGTGTTGTGTTGTAAGTTTGAGCCCTGTAATTATTGTGTTCTTTTGGTGTGTTACATATGTACAATAGGGTGAGGGTGATTCTTTGAGGGAAGCAATGTCCTCGGCAAGGGGAATTTTGTGTAAAAGTTGATGAACCAGCATGAGCAACGTTGTACGGCATTTTTTTTTTTAAAGTAATGCCACGTTTGCCAGGCAATCAGTTCAATAAAGGACGCTGAACTATTCTTTTCTTCTTTGCTGTGGGGAACAGGCCGGCGTATACTAATCAACACCTATTCTCAACTCTGACTCAGATAGACATCACGGCAAGCTTCATAGTCTGGCGCTAGCTTCTTTCATGTCTGGCGCTGAACGTATCCAACTACATATCTGTTGTCTCTTGTGGGCAGTCAGAAGAAGCATATAGGAAAACCAATATTTCTCACGAGATTATGCAGGTTAAGTGAATGGAACTTTTTCTCCCCAGGCAGCAAGCAACTGATGAACACTTTTTCTGGGGCAGCATATGAAACGGCGAGCCGACCATTGATCTGAGCCCACGAGTTGCATGACCGACGAACTCCTCTAAAACTCGAGAGTAAAATGGAGAGGTGCGAGAGTTGAAATGAAGCCCCACCCTTTGAACGACGCCATGATGATCTGATGATCTCGGCGGATAAACAGGGCCATCTTAGCTGACAGGCTCGGCGATCTTCTTGCGTTTCTCTCAAGATGGGGTGCGTGATGCATGAGATGCGGGTGTTTCTGGGTGGAAACGTGACCAACCAAGCAGCTATCGTAGCTCTGAGATTTTCCGGGGGTTGTCGATCGTTCTAACGAAAGCGATGCTTATCTCAACAAAACAAGTCGGTCAGGATGGTAGCAAAAAGAAAAAAGAAAAAAAAAGAAAAGAACAAGTCGGTAAGGACTAGAAAGATGAACAGCATATTCATGTAACCATGCAAAGCCAACTCAATGATTTTTCGCTAAAAAGAAACCAACTGAATGATAGGCGCAAATATAGGCCCACTAGTCATTCACCTGTGCCGGTCGTAGTTATATAGGTGAGGAAACCGGCGGCTCGTCGTAGTTATACGGGAAACAGTAACGTAGTGTTATGATCAGTAGCGCGTAGTTATCCCGCGGCTAGCCGGTTTCGCTGGAAACCGGAAAGAACAGGTATACTACAAAACCCTAGGCGCCGACGCCCTTTTCTCCTCTGCTTCCGGCGTGACCGCGTGACGGTGCCATGGTGCTGCGCTTTCTGTCCAGGATTCTTCGTCGGGATCAACCCAGTGATTCGCCGCCGGCGGACTCTCCGCCTCCCACCTCTCAGGTAACTATTTCCCCTCTCGTTTGATGTATCCATCTACGATCATATGACGCCTGCAATTCGCTCTCCGACTACCTAGTTCTCATGAGATCCATCGTCTATCACCGAATTGTCCAGTAGGATCCAATCAAACAAAGATGTATAGAGGTTTGATGCAGTTACCTAGTTCAAACCCTTGTTAGCAGAGGGGTTCTATACTTTGACCCGATAAAGGCTTGTTCGAGAGTTGATCCCCTCCCACAATCAATCCTCTTCTCAATCCGGTCCTTTCACCATTGTACAAGCGTTTGGTTATTCGGCCCAAAGGGATGGGACGGATTGGTTTGATTTGGTCAAGATTTAAATATTTAATTGCATATTTAAAATGTTGTGAAGAAAAGTTCAACATATATTATAGAAAATTCGAAAAAACTATCCAGAAAATCTAACAATAAATTAAAAAATGCATAGAAGGTCACTAGATGAAAAGAATTCTGGAATATAGGAAAAATACTAAATACTGGTTGCAACATTCTTGTCATAATCATTCAGATTAGAAGCTTAGCTAATCTCTCTTTGCAGTCAGAGGTAACAATGAAATTGTACAAAACATAATTATGTTAACTGAAGCTAAACCATTAATACATTATCTTGGTTGCTAAAAGTTCTTTCTAGTAACAACACCTTTCCCTGGTAGTCAGGTACATCAATCACAGGACCTTTCCTTGGTACAGAAAGCAAAAAGCCTATGGACACCATACAAACTGCCCCAGCCTTGAACATGAGATATGGCAAAGTCAAAATAATCTTGTACGTCAAAGGCTTAACAGGCGCATGAAAAAGTACATGAGATGAATGAACTTTGCATATTTTGAAATATATTGTGTAAAGGAAAACAATAGTCTAGAGAACTCTATGACTAAGAAGAAAATGAAGCCGCGACACGCTGTCTGTCATTCTTTCTATATTCAAAGAAAATGCAGTTACTTGACCCGAACGGAAACACTGATCTTGACCTGGGAGGAGCGTAGGTTATTGTTGATCAGTCCTTCGCTTTGATAGCATGAAACTTTAAATAAAAAATTGCACATGCATAATGAAATAAAAGAAACTTTGAAATATTCTCACATTATCTAAAATCAAGAACAATTATTTTCTTCTTAAGCTAACATTGTTTTCTTGATTAATCGAAGAAAAAAAAGTTCAGTTTTAGAAGAACTGACGCATGATCTATGATTATTGGAGTACACGGCGGATACGATGAACAGTTAATTCCATAGTATTACAATATCCTCCTGTTTTAATTTGCTTCATTTCTTTGTTTCTCAAAATATAACTTTGCCACTACCAATGATGTTCGAAATTGTACTGTTAAAGCATTCACAAAAACAGACCAGTGGTCAAACTTTTGAAAATTTGATAGTACAGATTCTGGAAGGGTTATTGTTAGACAAATGCAGCCATGCTCTCTCGTTAGCTTCCACTAAAATCCATGAATAGCTGTTTCAGCTTATGCATTACCATCTGAACTATTTCTCAGGGTGGATCCAACAACGGAGCTAGATCTAATGTTGCTAGGAAGACGAAGGAGGTTGAACATATGTTGGCAGATTTAGAAAAAGAGGGAGTGGAGATAGATGGAAAGATAGCTAGTATTATTGATGATGAGGTAGCTAGAATTATAGCCGAAGCAGCGAGGTAATTAATAGGAGGTGCTACAACTTATTTGATTTTTACTCAAATGAAATGATCCTAACATTCATGCATCATGCACATCCTTTCGATAGGGAGGACAAAAATGTGCCATGGACGACGTTACTGGACGATGCTGCATGCTTTGTTCTTGGTTTTTTGTTGGGAGTGGAATGCTGTGTACAGCATGTGGTTCAGAAAATCCTTTTTGGTTAAATAGAGCCCAGGGCCTGCAGGTGCACTCTATTTATATGGCATGTAAAACCAAGTAGGTAATTTTGGTGAAACATTGTCACCTAACTATTTATGCTGTCTGATAATTGTCGTGCTATAAAGTGGTTATTGGCATATAAATGTAATTCTTGATGTTAACACTGTGTGTTCTAGGCTGCATGAACCAGGTGCTCGGTTAAGTACCGCAGGTTAAATAATGTTTGGTGATTGAATGTGGTAATGTCAGAATAATCTTGGTAAATTAACTGCCAAGCCAGAAGAACACGGGATATGACAAAGACAGAATGATTTTGTGTCAAAGGCACAAAAGGCATCTGAAAAAGCACATAAGATTAATGAACTTTGGATATTTGTATGTATATCGCTTAAAAAGGACAACGATAGTATCTTATAGAGATTAGGAATTAGACACTTCAGGCCATCTTACTTCTAAAAAAGACGATTAGCTCGGTCTAATCTTTGTTTTTGAGTCAAGGGAACAATATGCCTGGAATCTTGAGAAAATGAAGTTGAGATGCTCTGCCTGTAAAATCTTTCTATATTTCAAAAATGCAGTTACTTGATTGTGCATGGTGACTACAGCCATGATGCTGATGTTTTATAGGGTTTGGTGTTCTAGTTTTCTAGTACTGTTCATGGCCTAGCTAAACTAATATAATTCATTTATTACTAGTAGGTTCTTGCGTGTTGATGTGCTAGAACAGTAACTAATTGCATGTTGCAAAAGAATGCGACAGTATATAACCTACCAGTCTCCATGTCCATCAGTCCATCGATTTTGATGGCATGAATCTTAGAATAAAAAATCACACGCATAATGAACCAAAAAGAACTTTGAAATAAATCTCACATTATCCAAAATCTAGAACATTTATTTTTTTCTTTCAACTACAGTGTGTTCTTGATTAATCAAAGTAGAAAAAAAAATCACCTTTAGAGGAGCCTGTGTATATATCTCTGAATATTAGATACACAGCTGATATGACGTACAGTTAATTTCATAGTATTCCGTCATCCTGCTGAATATCAGATATACGGCTGATGTGGGTAGCTTTAGACATACTAGTGGTCAAACTTTTGAAGTTTGGTAGTATGGATTCTATAAAGGACTATTGTTACTCAATTGCAGCCCTTGTCTCTTGTTTGCGTCCAGTAGGTAGCATGCAGGAATAGCTGTTTTAAGTCGAATTACTACGTCAGCTATAATTCTCGAATTAATTAAACAGGTTGGATCCAGCAATGGAGAAACAGCAGCTGGGAGGACGACGAAGGAGGAGGTTGATCATTTGTTGGCAAAATTAGAAAAAGAGGGAGTGGAGATAGATGGCAAGATATTTAGTATTATTTATGATGGGATAGCTAGAATGAAAACTGAAGCCGCGAGGTACGTAATTGGAGGCGCTTCACCGTACCTAATTTGATTTTTACTGAACTGAAATGATCCTAACATTCATGCATTATGCACATCCTTTGGATAGGAAGAAGTCAATAAGGGATGGGATGAACGAGTTACTGCGCACTATTGGCTGGGTGGCTGTGGGTTTCGTGCTTGGAACGGACTGGTATATAAAATCCCTCATTGCGAAAAATGACAAGGAAAAACGTGCCCTCGAAGAATTGGCCAAGAGAAAACGTGGCTTTTGGCCTAGGGCTTAACGTTGTAATCTTGGTAAAACATATTTATCTAACTAAACTATACTATATGGTATGCAAAACCTATTTATGTTGAGTAATTGTCTTTCTATATTGTGGTTTTTGGCATGTATCTTGAAACTAGGTAGCACCATGTCACTGTTCTAAGCTGCGCCTGCACGAGCAAGTGCTCGGTTAAGTACACATAGCAGCCGACAGGGTACACGTCTAGCGCTTACCTGCCGCATATGTAGTGCCGATGCAAGGAGAGCCGTGCCCAGGCTGTGATTCGTAAGCATGCTTCAGTGAGATTCATCCAGGATGTGTGTGCAAGCAGCTGCCCTGGAACTTTTAGAAAACCTACCGTACGTGTCTCATCAATTTCAAACGGGCTGTAGAAAACCATGCGACATGCATGCAGGGATTGTGTGCTGACACCCCATCTATCCGGGGGTCCGGGGGGCACTGGAGACTTGACGGGTCTCGTTCGTTCTTGCATCTAAAGTACGCTCGCCGGATCCGTCGAGTATCAAGATTATAGCGGATCCGCTGCATGGCTTGCATGATGGAGCCTCCTATGCTGAATATATGATATATGTTTAACATATTTTTTTTGAGAGAAATATATGTTTACGATAATGCTGTGCGTCCGACTCAATCTTGCGACTCCGTCTTACGACTGGACGGCAGCAGAGGCAGAATGATATTTTTTGACTCACGCCGTGATGACATGATTACCCGCCTCTCATGATTTTGCCTCACCGTGACTCACGCAGCACAGACGGACAACGGGGTCGGAAGACGGCGTCGTGTGTAGTATATGAAACTACGCGGCAGACGCAACCGCGGGCGCGGCTAGCCAATCACTGCCCAACGCGGTTAGGAGACTGAGGCCAAGCCGCGATGCGGCCCAGGACGAATGAACCGGCTGGGTCCTTGTACACATAGCAGCCGACAGGGTACACGTCTAGCGCTTACCTGCCGCATATGTAGTGCCGATGCAAGGAGAGCCGTGCCCAGGCTGTGATTCGTAAGCATGCTTCAGTGAGATTCATCCAGGATGTGTGTGCAAGCAGCTGCCCTGGAACTTTTAGAAAACCTACCGTACGTGTCTCATCAATTTCAAACGGGCTGTAGAAAACCATGCGACATGCATGCAGGGATTGTGTGCTGACACCCCATCTATCCGGGGGTCCGGGGGGCACTGGAGACTTGACGGGTCTCGTTCGTTCTTGCATCTAAAGTACGCTCGCCGGATCCGTCGAGTATCAAGATTATAGCGGATCCGCTGCATGGCTTGCATGATGGAGCCTCCTATGCTGAATATATGATATATGTTTAACATATTTTTTTTGAGAGAAATATATGTTTACGATAATGCTGTGCGTCCGACTCAATCTTGCGACTCCGTCTTACGACTGGACGGCAGCAGAGGCAGAATGATATTTTTTGACTCACGCCGTGATGACATGATTACCCGCCTCATGATTTTGCCTCACCGTGACTCACGCGGCACAGTCGGACAACGGGGTCGGAAGACGGCGTCGTGTGTATAGCAAGATTTCATATGTTTAACATATGATTGCATCCGATCGATCGGACATAGAGTCAGAGACATCAGACAATGCATCCGGCCGGAGTTGGGCTGTGCCGGACCCAGCGGCTGTACAGGCCCAAAAGAATCAAGTCCAGCAAATCGAACAGGGCCTAGAAGTCGGCAGGGATCGGAGGGCGGCGGCGAGGGTGATGTTGATCGCCGGCCCCCGGCAGCGTGCTCTTGCTACAAAGACGAGGCCACCAGATCCAGGAAGCAAAGCAAGCAACCGCACAAAACCCTAGCCGACGCCTTCTTCCTTCGTGACGGTGCCATGGTGCTGCGCTTTCTGTCCAGGATTCTCCGGCGGGATCTGGACCCCAGTGATTCGCCGCCGGCGGACTCTCCGTCTCTCACCTCTCAGGTAACTAGTTCCACCCACATCACGCGACACCTGCAAACGAATTATTCATCGTCTATCACCGAATTATCCACTAGGCCCAATCAAACGGTTAACAAAGATGGGGGTTTGATGCAATTACCTACTTCAGTCCCCTGTTAGCAGAGGGGTTCTATAATCCAAGTAATCTAAGAAAGTTTCAAAATATGTTGCAAAAGAATGCATGAACTATCAATCTGTATGTCCATGAGTTCATCGATTTTGATAATTTGCACATGCATAAATAATCAAACAATAAAAGAATTTGAAATAAATCTCACATTATCTAAATCAAGAATATATATTTTCTTTTTTTATTCGACTAACAGTGTGTTCTTGATTAATCAAAGTAGAAAATTGCAATTTTAGAGGAACACCTGCATATGATCTCTGAATTGTAGATACATTGCGCGGATATGATGAACAGTTAATTCCATAGTATTACATCTTCTTGTTTTATTTTTCTTAGTGACTTTGTGTGTTTCTCAAAATATAACGCCGCCACTACTTTATACTAGCTTATAATGATGTTCGAAATTGTATTGATAATTCCTTTCCAAAAACAATTATAGTAATATGAATTTCACGTAGTCAATCTTGATAGCTTTAGAGAGACTAGTGGTCAAACTTTTGAAAGTGTGATAGTAAAGATTCAGAAAGGACTATTGTCAGCCAATTGCAGCCATGCTCTCTCGCCAGCATCCACTAACATGGATGAATAACTGTTTGAGCTTATGCATTATCGTGTATTTCTCAGGGTGGATCCACTAATGAAGCTAGAGCTAATGTTGCTAGGAAGACGAAGGAGGCTGAACATATGTTGGCAAATTTAGAAAAAGAGGGAGTGGAGATAGATGACAAGTTAGCTAGTATTATTAATGATGAGCTCGCTAGAATAAAAGACAAAGCTGTGAGGTAATTAATAGGAGTTGCTACAACTTATTTGATTTTTACTCAAATGAAACAATCCTAACATTCATGCATCATGCACATCCTTTTGCTAGGGAGAACATTAATGAGCCAAGTAAGGATTGGATGCTTTTAGTGGACACCGTTGTATGTATTTTTTGGGGGTTCTTAGAGGGAGCGAACTATAATGACCAGGCCATCCATGCGGCACTGGCCAATAAAATCCTTTATGGTTAAATTACCTATGGCTTGCTGGTACACTATAAATATGGCATGTAAAACCAAGTAGATAATCTTGGTAATTAAAACATTGTCAGCTACTATGGTGTGCAAAACCTATTTATGCCTGATAAATATCATGTTGTGCTGTGGTTTTTGGCGTATAAATGTAACTCTTACTGTTAACACCATGTCACTGTTTGGACCAGGCGCTCGGTTAAATACTGCACGTTAATCAGTGTTTGGCAAATGAATGCGGTGTGTGCGGTGTAGATGCTCTGTTGTGCTAATTTATGGAATAATTCATGGTATAACACGTTATCGAATTGTGATTAGCGTTGTGGCTACTGGCTTCACTCGCATAAATATTTTGTAAAAATCATACATTGTCTGTCCCTCCGGATTACTAGAAACACCCACAGGGTCATGTACCGCCGCTGCCCGGAGAAGATCCGTCCACTGCTGCATGCCTCCAGATTTGCAACTCCTCCGGTTCCCTCTCCTCCCAAGTGCCGGTTGCTTTCCTTTTAATTTCTCCTGCTGCCGTCGACCACGCTGCAGCCCCTGGCAGACAACGTGAGAGACGAGAACACGGGAAGGGAGAGACGGCTGCGCAGGTCACAGGAAATAATACTGAAAAATAACAGGCCGGTTAATAACTGGAAGTCAGGATGAATGGGGGAAGTGAATAATGGATGAGACGAATGACAAAAACTAAAAATCAAAACAGAAACTAAAACATGCATTAACATGCATGAATGGCCGTTTTAAGTTTAACTTATATTACTACCTCAACTATAATTCTCGAATTAATCCTACCAGGGTGGATCCAGCAATGAAGCTAATGCTAATGTTGGTTGGAAGTCGAAGGAGGAGGTTGAACGTTTTTTTGGCAAAATTAGAAAAACAGGGAGTGGAGATAGATGGCAAGATAGCTAGTATTATTGATGATGGGATAGCTAGAACTAAAGCTGAAGCCGTGAGGTAACTGGAGGCTCTACAATTTATTTGATTCTTTTACTTAAATGAAATGATTCCGACACTCACGCCCTTTTTATAGGGAGAACATCAAGAAGGAGACAGAAAGGGAAGCGATGAAGTTGTTGTACCTTATTGGATGTGTGGCTATTGGTTTCATCATGGGAGCGGAATGGAATGAACATGCCTTCCGTGTGGCAGTTGCGAAGGGAAGACGTGCCTTCGATGAGGAATTGACCAAGAGTAGACCTGCTTAGTTAAATAGCCTAGGGCGTTTGCTGTTGTAATCTTAGTAAAACATATGGTAGTTAGATGTATCATGTATGCAACTGCAAACCCTATTTATGTTGAAAGATTGTCTTGCTAATATTTGTGGTTTTTGGCATGTAACAAGTTTTTTTGACTGGTATTTTTTTTTTGACTGGTAGGCATGTAACATGTAACTCGCGGAAGCACCATGTCGCTATTCTAAGCTGGTCGAGCAGGTGCTCGGTTAAGTACACGTAGCTGCGCTGAGCTCACGGTAGCCGGGTATATATGTCTCGCGCGCGGGAATGGAATGAACATGCCTTCCGTGTGGCAGTTGCGAAGGGAAGACGTGCCTTCGATGAGGAATTGACCAAGAGTAGACCTGCTTAGTTAAATAGCCTAGGGCGTTTGCTGTTGTAATCTTAGTAAAACATATGGTAGTTAGATGTATCATGTATGCAACTACAAATCTAATTTATGTTGAAAGATTGTCTTGCTAATATTTGTGGTTTTTGGCATGTAACATGGTAATTTTTTTTTACTGGTAGGCATGTAACATGTAACTCGTGGAAGCACCATGTCGCTATTCTAAGTTGGTAGTACATGTGGCTGCGCTGAGCTCACGATGGCCGGGTATGTCTCGAGCGCTACCTGCCATGTCTGTATATTTCTACGTTGAATAGACCGATGCAAGAAAGGAGAGGGTCTTGCTAATCCGCGCGTGCGCGCGAGGAGGCTTCCGCACGCATCTGGCCGATAGGGGTCGCGACTTTCCTTTTTTGAAAAGTTTTGCTCCCACCAACTTTCATTTTTAGAAAGTTTTGGTACAACTTTTTTTCAAAAAAGTTTGTTCTGAAAAGTTTTGTCGTAACTTTTAAGGTAACTTTTGGTGTAGCAAACTTTTTACCAAACTTTTGAGATAACTTTTGGTGGATCAAACTTTCTAACAAACTTTCGATGAAGCAAACTTTCGATCAAACTTTTTCCCCGCTCTCCGGGCTCACCTACGTGCGCGCGGCCCCGCACGTCAGTAGCACGCAGGCTGGCGAACCAGCGCACAGATGAGAAAGTCCGAAAAGGAGAGCCGTGCCATTCTGTGATAAAAAAAATTGCGGCTCCGGTACAACAGAGAAATCATCACGTCAGCGTATGTGGTGTTGGGGTTGATGTCGTGATTTGTAAGCACGTATCAGCACGATTCATCCAGGATGTGTGCAAGCTGCCCTGAAACTTTCAAAAGACCTACCATATCTCATCAATTTCAAATGGTATGTAGAAAACTATTTGACATGCAGGGATTGTGCTGGCTGCTGACATGGCTTGACGGGACTCGTTCGGTCTTGCATCGAAAGTACGTTCACCGCCGTTGCCGGATTCGCTGCACTGCTTTTATCCGATCGGGCAGGGAGTCAGAGACGATGCATCTGGAGTTGAGCTGTTCAACAAGACCCAGTGACCGTACGGGCCCAAAAGAATCAAGTCCAGAGGGCCGCGAGAAGTCGCCACGGAGGGTGGCGACACGAGTCGGCCCATGCGAGGGTGACGTTGATCGCCGGCCCCGGCAGCGCGCTCTTGCAACAAAGACGAGGCCACCAGATCGAGGAAGAAGCAAAGCAAGCAACTGCACAAAACCCTAGCCGACGTCCTCTCCCCCTCCTGATTCTTCCGGCGTGAAGTGATTTATTAAGAGGCAGGAAGCCTGGCCCTCACAAAGGAGTAGCCCATTTTTTGACTGAAGCAGTGCATTGACGCAAAAGACTTCAGAACAATTTCATTTTCATTAATTTGTTGGTTTGTGATGTTCATTTCATGAACAATTTCAGGTTTAGACTCTAGCAAGGCAGCATCCTACTCAAATGTACCACAACTTCAGAACAATTGACAATGGCTCATTCGAAAAAAAAAAGCAATGGCTTAGCCATCGCCTCATATCGCGCTGCCGCTTTGCCCCTTCTTCCTGTCGTCCGGTGCCTCAGCCACGACTTAGCTTGGCAGCAGCAACTGCCACCTTCCTCTTCTCCTCCACCTGTTTCCAGATCCTGAGGTCCTTGTCATCGTGGAGCAAGGTTGTCGATGAGGCGTGCGACGACACAGTGATCGTGGTGGCCTGACGGTGTCTCAGACAGAGGCACGGTGTGCCCTGGATGGGTGGATGATGCGTGAGGTGCGGTTGAAGCAGCCATGGCGGATGCGGAAGGAACGGCAGCAGCGGCCGATGCGGAAGCAGGGCGTGACTGATGGACGTGGAAACAAGGTCAGGGTGGGAATGTAGGTGGTGTACGGAGAGTCATGTGAGAGGTCAGGCAAGCACGTAAGATGCTTTTTCCAGTACACACCGCGTCAAACATTTCAAACACTTTTCCAGTACACATAGACAACAACAACAACAACAACAACAACAACAACAACAACAACAACAACAACAACAACAACAACAACAACAACAACAACAACAACAACAACAACAACAACAACAACAACAACAACAACAACAACAACAACAACAACAACAACAACAACAACAACAACAACAACAACAACAACAACAACAACAACAACAACAACAACAACAACAACAACAACAACAACAACAACAACAACAACAACAACAACAACAACAACAACAACAACAACAACAACAACAACAACAACAAC
>LAPY01001357.1:84227-101827 GCA_000970635.1 Eragrostis tef
GCAGGAGGCGGCGCCCTCCTTGCGGCCACCTTCCCCCTGGTCTCCGGCGACTTCTCCTGGGCGAGCGCCTTCAACGCCGTCTCCAGCCAGCTCTCCGCCGTCGCTGCCAACTCCGGCGAGGTGGACGCGATCGACGAGGCCGTCCAGAAGCTCGCGTCCGCCCTCAACGGCGAAGGCGGCGGCATCGACGAGGCGGCGCAGGGGGGGGAGAAGCGGCCGGCGGAGCGTCAACGGCGTATTCCGCGCGGCGCTGTGCCTCCGCAACGCCGAGCTGGGCAGCTTCATCGTGGGACCCGCCGAAAAGACCTGTAAATAGCTGTCACTCTCTCTGTATAAGCGCGTGCGTGGGTGGTCACTAAGTATAGGTACATGTAACTGTATACCGGTACAGGTCAGTTTTTACTATCGGGCAGGTTGGGTAGTATGTGGTAGCCGAAGGGCAGCAGGTTTGGCTGGGTGGGCGAGTCTGTCAGTGTGTGTCAAGGAGGCCACATACGAAGAGGATACTTGCATTTTTGCACCCGTTTGGATATGTGGAGTCCGGTCATGTATGGAAAAAGAAAATTGCATCAAATGTGTCCCATCAGATTCTGTAATTTTGCGGTTTGCTGATAGTAATATGAGGAGTTTGATATGCTCTTTCTTGATCCGTTTATCAGTGATCGCTTGCCACGTCCTTAGCGTCGTCCAATATCCTCTTTTGATTAGCAGAGCGTCGCCGCATGCAATTTGCTGCTCGACATACCAGATTCCCCGCACGAGGAAAAGCACCCAACCCAGCCGTCCCGTGGCGTCGGCGCGGAAGCAAAACGTCACCGTCGAATGGGCACCGCGTCACGGCACGAGGAGAGCACGGATGGATCGCCCACCACTGACTGGGCAGGTCACCCAAGTGGTACAGCCATGCCGCCCAACTGACACGCAAGATCGATGGAGCAAGCAGGGGCTGGCTGGCTGGTCGGTCGCTCGCCGGGGTCCTGTTGCCGTGCCTGCTGCCCAACACCATCCAGCAGCGCTTGCCCTCACACTTCCGCTTTCTCGCCGATGGCGACACCGTGCCGGCTTGGCGTTTTCTGATGATACAGCAGCATGCGTCCCGCTGAGAGAGGGAAGTGCGTACGGAAAGGCCTTGATCCTCTTCTTCTAGAACGTACTCGACGCATCTATTCGTAGGCATCTGCGGCGCGAGGGAGGGCCCGGCTAGGAACAATGCCCCGTCGTCGTTGGATGCTGCAGTATGCACGAGACGGACGGAGTACGTCGGCGTCGTCGAATGAGCTGACTAGTGTGCCTACGCTTTGGTTGAGTTCTTAAGCTTTGATCGAGTGGATGCCCCAGTACCAATGCTGTATCCGCTCGATCCCATTGTGTTAACTGTTTTGATTGCATCGCCAATCTGATATTGTTTGTACCCTTTTTCTTAGATAATCTGATAGTACTATATTGTACTGACAAAGAGTAATTCGACTCTCTCTTTTCTTCAAGAAAGAACACTCGAGGGGGCTGCTGGCACATTTTAGCCCGACAAGTCCAACATGCAGCCCAGATTGAACGGCCCGCCAGCCAGGAGCCGATGACGAAGAGGCAATCAAACAACCACGCAACGCAACGGACCCGCGCGCAATCCACGGTCAAACTGACGCGGTCGAAGCAAAGCAACGAATCGCCCGCGGCGAGCCAACTCCGCGCCCCCACGTTCTGGCCCTCTCCACAATCCTCTCCTCGAAACTCTAACCGCCTCCTCCCCCCTATTAATTACTACACCACCTCCTCTTGCCGCTCCCGAGCTAATCTTTCTTCAGTTCTGCATCGTCAGCCAAGGAAGAAGACGCTCGGCGGCGATGGCGAATCCCGTTCTGCTGCTGCTGCTCGCCCTGTTCGGCGCGTTGTGCCGCCGCGCCGGCGCCACGGCCTTTGAGGTCGGCGGCGACGACGGATGGGCCGTGCCGTCGTCCAAGGACGGCGGCATGTACAACCAGTGGGCGTCCAAGAACCGCTTCCTCGTCGGCGACACCGTCCGTAAGACCCCAGCTGCATTATTTCGCGTTTCGATCTGATATACACACGCGCCATTTCGCACTTTGATGCATGGCGTGCAGCCTTAGCTCTCCTCGCCAGTTTATGCTTGGGGTTGGTTAAAAGTTAATCTTGTGCGTGCACATACATTGATTGATGGGCAGATTTCAAGTACAAGAAGGACTCGGTGATGGTGGTGACGGAGGACGACTACAACAACTGCCGGGCGTCGCACCCCATCTTCTTCTCCAACAACGGCGACACGACCGTGGAGCTGGACCGCGCCGGCCTGTTCTACTTCATCAGCGGCGTCGCCGGCCACTGCGAGCGCGGTCAGAGGATGACCCAGGCCCCACCGCCCCCGCCAACGCCTCCCACCCCGCCGAGCCCGAGCGGCGCCGCGCCAGGCACCAGTGTCCTCGCCGCCGGCGCCATAACCGTGGCAGCGGCGATGGCATTGTCTGTCATCGTGCTCGGTGTCTGACCAACTAGCTGGAGCTGGACAGTGTTCGTGCATGCATCGATCGTTCGCCATTATAATCCCCTACTAGCACGCAGTAGTTCAAAGGACATCGTGTTCCAGTGTTCATTAAGGTCACGCATTGTTGTTGGTTCTAATTGGTATGTTCGTGATCATGTGGAGAATTTGATTTGCGGCTTTCATTAAGATCATATTGTCTGGATTGCATTTTAGCGTGCATGGGAAAAAAAAACAAGCACAATATTGTCCGGCTGGTCGATCTCGGGCTGAATTTTGTGCCGGGCCTCTTCGTATCAGAACATAGACTGAAGGTCTTGCATTCGCTCCAGCCCAAGATCAGGCGCAATGGGCATCCAGCCCGGACAGAAGAAGCCCGCGCGCGGACGGACGCGCGTAGCCGCACCCACACTCGTGGAGGCACGGCGAAAATCACCGCGAAATGTGCCCATTTCACAGGAATCCACCGGCGCCGAGAGCGCGTCAATTCCACCGCCCCGCGCTCCCAAACTTGGCTGCTGCCCTTCCCCCGCGCGCCCATTTCCTTCGCCGCCGACTACTCAACCCAAACCCCTGCGAAGCCGAGCAAAACCTCTCACTCACCGTTCACCAAATTTCCCCAAACCTGAAGGCCATGGCGCCGTCGCCTCCAACTCCGACCGCGCCCAAGACCATCGCCGACTTCTTCACGCGCCCCGCCAAGCGCCTCCGTGCGGGCGCTCCAGCCCCGGCCGCCTCCCTCTCCTCCTCCTTGCCTCGCGCTCGCCCGCGCGCGCCGCAACCTCTGCCTCGCCGAATCCAAAGCCAAAGGTACCCCACGCCCTCATTCCCCACTAGGGTTCCTTCCGCGCGTACGCCAATCTCACCGAGGATGTAACCTGAGGTTTTGGTTCTGGGGGATTTTCAGCGTCGGGGGGCGCTCCGGAGCAAGCCCTACGCGCTCGAGCTCTGCCGCTTCGTCACGCACGAGCGCCTGCACGGCCCGCTTCCCGTTTATCCGCCGCAGCACCTTGTATTCCACGCGCTCAATGCAACCCCGTTCGACCAGCTCAAGGCTGTCATCATCGGCCAGGTATCGCCTGGCTCCTTCCCACTATCATCCATCACTCTTATGCACTTTATCCTAAGTTCAAATCCAATAAAGTGTTGAATCGTGTCGATTTTGTAAACTACATAGCCCAACAAACTTGTGATGAGACAATTCTTAGTTTTACCCTTGGAATTTGCCATTTCTGAGGAAACCTGACATGAATTTGGTAATTGATGCCCCGTTTGTCATATTTGGCATCAACATTATAATGTCAATCGGTAATGGGATGACCAATATGTTTCGGTTAGCCTGCTTTCATAAGCATTGACACATCAACTCCTGTGTGAACTATATTAACTTGTATAGTCCATTTCATAAGCAATGTAGTCTGATTTTTGTTCAATATAGCAGTCCTGCTTATGCTTGAGTGGTACAGGGGTAATGTGCAGCAGTTCTGGTTGCACAACATCTTTTTTGCATTTCATAATGTGATAGATTTCTGTAATGCTTGTACAGTTGATCTGTCTGTTATCCAAAATTGGTTTTGTTATAGATCAATCTCATGCTGCAGAAGTATATTTTTGTCCTTATTTTCTTTGTGTAATGCATTATGAACACGCCGCACCCAAACTTAACTGATAAGAGCCTACTGTGTATTTTTATTGTTTGACCTTATTGCATGGTTTCGGATGTCATACCGTCCATGTTTTATCCCCCTGTCGTGCTGCTTGCCTGCTTGGTACTAGGGCATTCTGGCTCCAATGTTTCATGGGTGTTGAAATACTACTATGTGACCCTTCTGGTCAGCTTTTAGGTTACACAGGTTTCAAGCCCTGGGTTTTGATGTTGAAAATACCATCTCCTTGACATTGATATAACAGAACTAGCTGCTCCATCTTCCAATAAGTTAGTGAGTTCAGAGTTTTTTTTCTCCTTTTTTTGAGACCTTTTCTCCTCCTTCTCATTTTGTAATCTTGAACTGCTTTGGTTCAAGTTAATGGTGCTGCGTGATATAAGGTTCATCTATGAAATAATCGACATGTCATCTGTGAATGTTAAATGCATATTTACTATTGTTTCTCAATGCACTTATATTACAGCATTAATACTTTTCAGGATCCATACCATGGCCCTGGTCAGGCCATGGGATTGTCTTTCTCAGTACCAGAGGGAATAAAAATACCTTCCAGCTTGGGCAACATATTTAAAGAACTACAAAAAGACCTAGGTTGCACTGTTCCATCACATGGTAATCTGGAACGATGGGCTGTGCAGGTAAGATCATACGGCTCTAGTATCTTTCGCGGAATGTTACATACACACTGTCAGCTTGTTCTGTTTCTGCTAGTATTTACTTGATGCCATGTTCCATAAGGTGACAAGCATCAAACGAACCTGATTTTGTATGTTTGTAACCCATGCCTTATGCCATATGAATGTCATTTAAGGAATTAATTTCCTCATTTGGCTCTCAGTAACTAAGTTATTCAATTGGAAGGGGTGCTATATAAGAATTGTTTCTAGAAATAAAAGGTTACTAAGAATTTAGAAAATATAAAGTTGTTGCTGTGACCAAAAGACATGTTGGCTCTTCTCTTTTAGTTACTTACGTAGCATCCTATAAAAAAGGATTGTTTAGTTAAAATAGTTTATCTCATCTTTGCTTATGAGAATATTTACTAATTTGGGCAAAATATTTTATTTGCAGGGCGTTCTTATGCTCAATACTGTTCTAACTGGTACAAAATTTTCCTCCATCAGAACAGAAGCTGTTTCCTTTCCCTTTAGTTCTTATCTTTCCAAATCTGAGCCAGACTGTGTCATTGTAAATTCTTTTGTGGCTACGTTTATGTTGGGGTTCGACCTAAGAGCATGTGCGTCTGTTGGTGTAGGGAGAAGCTAAGAGAGAGAGAAATCAATTAGCACTGGGGCTAAGGGATGCAGCCATGGTGCTAATGTTTACACCTGGTGCTATCATCATTTTGGCAACAAAAAAATATATTTTAAATCATCTTAGCAATAAAGCAGCTGCAGATAAGATAGAGGTCATGTTAGTTAACTACCCTTGACTCCTAAATCTAGGGGTAACAGATGTCCGTGCTCTAATTGTGTTTCTCTGTCTTCTAGCTGCAACTGTATTTAGGACTATTCATATCCACTTTGTCGAGCTTATTTGGGTTCTTTTTCTTTTGATTGAGCCTTGGAAAATCCATACCCACCCTTGCAATTGTAATTTACTCTTCTTGTCTCTTCTAAACGTACGGTTTGATTTGTCTTATACTTGCAAGAGGTTCCTATCTCCACCACTAGATCATACTTTTAAAGATGAAGGCAAAAATTTTCCCTATAATACAAAGATACACAGCTCTCCTGTGTGTTCAAGAAAAAAAAATGAAGACAAATTTTGTTTCATCAAGCAAATTAATAGATCATATGTACCTAAGTTTTCCTGTTATCTCAGTTTATCATAACTTACGATAAACTAAATATATGAAAAACAAGTTATACCAATCCTAGTGTGCATGATGCACATAAGCATGTTTCTCCTACGAATGACCGCCTTGGTGAAAGCTTACATATCATGTGACGACTAATTGTGCTGCAAAAGTATGATTTTGTACAGCTACTTCATTTCCAATTTTAGTTATGCTATCTGTAATCCATCAGCCCTTGTGCTATGTCTGAGCGATGTTTTAGACTAAAAAGACAATGCCATCACTGACAAAGCCTTAAGCTGCCAATATACCATCGGGCTCTGAGAATGACAACTTTGTCACAGGAACCTAGCCCTGCATTCCATAGACACTTGGTGTTACTTTTGCAAAATGCATCTTCACCAATGATATCAGAGTAGATCCTGCACACTCTTGACACATATTGCAATATAACCTTGAGGCTATTATGTATCAGACTCTAGTTTTGTTCAGAATAGTACTCCTTTCTGTTTTTCCCACCCTGAGATTTATGTCTTGCTTGGAACTAGCTTATGATTTGATCATTCTTACCAGTAAGGGAGCATCAAGCTAACTCACATGCCAAGAAAGGGTGGGAACAGTTTACTGATGCTGTTATCAAGACTATATCAGAAAAGAAGTCTGGACTAGTCTTTCTTCTGTGGGGAAATTCTGCTCAGTCAAAAATAAGGTGTGTTGACTTTACATTTGGAAAGACATGAACGCTGGGCTGCAGCATTGAGCATGACAACCTTTTCTTTTCTTTCGAACTGATTGAATTTCTACAGAAATTTAGTTTAATTGTAATCGATCTTTATGCATGGACTTATGCAGGTTGATTGATGAAACAAAACATCACATTTTAAAGTCTGCTCACCCATCAGGCCTGTCTGCAAACAGGGGTTTCTTTGGATGCAGGTTTCTTTTCTTCTCTCTATGTTGTTTTCCTGACTAGATAAATCACTTCTTTACCACAAAAGGTTTAATAAAAGTGAGAAAACTGAAGAATGAAAAAGATTCCCGCTACATCTTTCTTGGGGCCACACTTGATGCCGGTATGAATAAAGATCGCCGGCATTCATAAGACAAATTGCTTATCTGATGTTAGGCCGGCTGCGCCCCAGTGACTGGTAGTACTCTTTCTTACTGCTGAGGTTTAGGTGGTGTTTATTTGATTTATCTTATGAAAAGAAGATTTAACTCCACCAGCACCATTTGCGATTCTATTGTCGGTCCATGCTGATGGATGAGTGGTGCATTGAACACTGGTTGCTTTTGGCCGTCATGTCCTGTCTTATTTTTGCCAACTTGATAGTACTTTTGCCTTTTCACTAGATAGTGTTAATGGCTACTGCTGAGTGAGCATTAGATGAGGCGTGATACATGTAACGTCGACTGGATCTTGGTATCTCAAATCCTGTTTATGGGGCCAGTGCATATAAATGAATGTGCTAGCTTTTGCTGTGATTATCCTGAACCTTTTCTCAACTGCTATTATACTTTCATGATGCTCAGGCACTTCTCGAAGACAAATCAGATCCTAGAGAGGCTGGGACTATCCACCATCGATTGGCAGCTCTAGACAATTCCGAGACGTCATGTGGCCTGTCTGCTTGATAACCACCGTTGTATGGAGCGGAGGCACCGATATTCGGCCAAATTTTGTGGCAACTTTATTATATGGCCGATGAGTGCGGAATCTACTTTTGTATAGCCCTTCTTTTGTATGTTTGTCCTATCCTGTATTTTCCTACCAAATGCTGCACTAAATTGTTCAGACTCTTCTGGTTGTCGTGCGTGTTAACTACTTTGTTTGGCACTAGGACGCCCATTTGAGTCGCATTGTTAGATCTGACGTATATCTTAACAACTGTGGTGCCCATTCATGTTTTTTAACTACCGTAAAGTCGAATCGTCCTTCCTCATTTGGGATTACTTTGCCCCGTCCTCCTTAGATTTGCTCGTAGACATGACACCAACTCTTAGATTCTACGAAATCCAATTGCAGAGGTAAAGGCATCCATATGGCTTTTCTTTAAGACGAGAAGTACCCTGTCAGCTGTCGTTACATTAACCAATACGTACACGTATTCAGCCACACAGTGCTCTGGGTAGCTGATACGGGAACACGTCTCGCGCCTACCTGCCGTATCTGTATTTTTATACGATGGACATGCCAAGGCAAGAAAGGAGAGCCGTGCGCCCGTGCCATTCTGTGATAGAAAATTTTCTTCTCGGGTACAACAGGGAAAGCAACGTCAGGCGTGTGAGGTGTCGCGGGTGATCGATATGCACAGTAGCGGTAACAGTATCGTGATTCGTAACACACGCATCAGTACGTCTTCATCTACCCAGGATGTGTGCAAGCTGCCCTGAAACTTTCAGAAAACCCACCGTGTCTCATCAAATCAAACCAAGCTGTAGAAAACGACGCGACATGCAGGCATTGTGTTGACACCCCACCCATCCGCCCCGGGTCCGGAGACTGGAGACTTGACGGGGCTTGTTGGTTCTTGCATCGAAAGTACGCTCGCCGGATTGGCTCCGTCGAGAAAGAAAAATCATGGCAGATCCGCTGCACGACTTGCATCCGATCATACAAAGACTAAACGTTGTCGCGAGATGCCGGAACGCGACTCGGAATACGCCGCCGCGGTGTGGATGCGATCTGGGCCCGTCCCCTGCATATCAGATTGCGATCGCGCAGTTCAGACTTCAGAGCATCGTCGGCGTCACCAGGTCTCCGCTCGAGAAAAACAGCGGCAGGCAGTCCAAGGTCGAGAAGACCGTCTCTTCGACAGACAGCTCCCCTGCATATGTCCTCGCTGCTATACTACCGAGCGATGGACCAGCGGCAATGACTTGGTCGGAACACGTACCTGCGCGCGCCATTAACGACTGAGCTACCTGCTGTACACCGTATGCCCACACCTACCGGTAGGTACTACGCATGGGCCGGTGTCTGCGTGCCGCAAACATACGTACATGCACACATTGACAGATTTTACCATCATAATTCGATCGTGCCTCCGTAACGTCCGTGATTTCTTTGACTCGATCATCCAACAAGTCTCGCACAGATCAATACTGCAGGCTCTCAAAACAGGGGTCCATCTGACCAGCTCGTTATTGCACACCTGAAGCCTTTCAGTCAGGGACCCAGTATGTTCAGAAAACACGGAATATTTTCGGGGCCCCGACCCGGCCGGATCCAGCACAGCACAGGCCGGTCAGGCAGGCAGCATGTCGCCGAAGATTCTTGAGAAACGCCGCCGTCACGCGCGCCTCGGGGCCCCGTGCGATCCCCGGCGATCGTCGCCGGCGCCGAACCAACCAACAAACCGGACCCCCCGGTCCGTCTCTCCTCCTTGTCACGGTTCCCACGCCGCGCGGCCACGTTTCCCTCGTGAGCCCAACACGCGGCTGCTGCCAATTGTTTTTCTCCGGCCACAGGCCCCCGCCTCCGGAAGGTTTGTCCCTTGGCTCTGTCCATCACAAATGCCTCATTGCCTCTCCCCATCACGACTCAATTGTTGGCACTATTTGCTTGTGCTGGAGATCTCGACGTTCATTTCATGGAATACGACGAGAACATTTCGCTACCATCGATCGCCTCAACATCGGAGAAAACGATTTGTTGAATATAACTGCTGCTTTGCAGTTCTCATGATCCAAAATCTCTAATCATAACTTGAATTCTCACCAAAGAAAGCCTCGTTCGTACACGTAGCGAATTCGTTCGTCTCCATGGAAGGAAAGGAAAGGACCACCTCAAATGAAGCAACCATAACACAAGTACGATGACAGGCATGTGCCGTAGGCCGTGTAGGCCTGCTGCAGTAGTAGTACACGGTACGGGAGCGGGGAACAATTGCGAGGTCCGTGCGCGTGGCGCGACGCGACGCCACTCGCGTTGCATGCACGCCACGGCCAAGTACGTGCCCATGAAAAAGCAGCTCGGCCGCTGCGGCCTTGTAGCTGCGTCAAATCGCGTGTTCTCCTTCCTCCGTCTCCGGCATCTCTCATGGATCCCGCCGGTAGGCCGGTACTCTCCACCAAACATCTCCGTGCAGTGTCCTGCTCGCCGAGTTATGCGCAGAGGCTGGCACCACCACCAGTCCACCACGTTTCCCGCAGCTGTTTGAAACGTAAGAAAGGTTCAACGAATTTGCAGGGAATACTGTTGGGAACGATTCGCTTCCCAGAAATTCAGAAAATCTTCGGGCTTTATAACAGAAATGGCCCATTCATTTTTTTTTTCTCCCGTTTGATCTTGAAATGTCATGGTTACAGGTTGATTCGCGCATGCCCACTGCAAGTGTGCCCGATCCAAAGATAATTCGCCTCTGATTCTGGTAAAGTGACTTTCACTATCAGTAACATGTCTGAAATAAACTGACGAACGAATGCTCGGTAAAGCATGGTTACTCGGGTCAGTAGCCGTTGTTGTCATCGTCGAGCTGCAGAGGATACCAAAAC
This sequence comes from Eragrostis tef, assembly GCA_000970635.1. Taxonomy (NCBI): domain Eukaryota; kingdom Viridiplantae; phylum Streptophyta; class Magnoliopsida; order Poales; family Poaceae; genus Eragrostis; species Eragrostis tef. Next base: position 94,684 of record LAPY01001357.1, read on the forward strand.
TTGGAGTCGCTGTCCCCCTTGCGAAGCGTCGCTGCACAAAATCTCAGACCGATCGCTTTTGATCCCGTAAACAATTCAAACTCAAAGCCAGTCATACTCACACACCAAAATCAAAGGCATGTCTCCGCTGCACAGTTCTCTCGTGGGCTTTTCTTCTTTATTCAGTACTAACAGAAGAAAAAACAAGAGCGGCTCTCCGACTTTGACGTTCTAGAACGCAAAATTCTGATAACATCCCGGCGAGGCGTGACCTAACAGTTGTACTCGCAGTTGCGCTGCACACGGACCCGTTCAATCACAAGGATCCGCTCCTGATCCTGCAGGCTCCCAGTAGGGAACATTACGTTCCAACCACATCACAGAACAGGGCCACATACACTGCAGGGTCCCTTTTGCAGAATCTGCTTCCAGGTACGCAAATCTCCGGGGAGATCCTTCCACTGGCTTCATTATCATATCCCCCTCATACACGCCCTTTGGACTTTTCATTTTCTTTACACACCGTATACAACAACAGCTCACCTAAGACGGCCAAGAACCATTGTATAATACTCTGTGGATACGCACCGCGCAAGAATAATGCATTTCTGATACGCACAGCTATCGCAAGAGGATTGTGCTTGTGCGTTTGGGCTACTGCTAATAAGTATATATATGGCAGGCATATTCCAACCATCAGCATAACTAATTAACAATCAATCATATTTTGGGTTTACTTGGAAGAAAAAAAAAATATCAATCATAAGGGACAGGTCGTGGGTCAAGCGTGGTAACCATGTCGAGAAAAATAAGAAATGAACTGAATTAGTAATTGCTAATCCTGGAACTGATGTCAAAAGCTCTCTGATCTTGGAACGGTTAACAGGTTGCCTCTGATGCCAGTTTCAACAGGCGAGGAAAGAACTTTTCTGAAGAACATCAGAAGAATTCCATTTCCTATTTGCTGAACCGAATGAATTCCTCATGGCATCTTTCAGCAGATCACACGAGGGAGCAAATGAATGCTCCCCCAAATCCTAACCTCCTAAAGCTAGTCTTCCTAAGCCCCAAAAGTTAGCTTCTTGTTTGAGGCAGCAGCTGCAGATCTATGTCCAAAAAATTGAGGAAAAGAAAGAACAGAAGAAAAAAATCCTAGCTAAAGTAGTATGGCAGCGGGCCGTCGAGCCGATCATCTATCTGATCCGGCTGCAGAGACGGGACACGTCGGACGGCCTGACGGGCTTGAGGAGGAAGTCCTCTGCTCCCTCCTCCAGGCATCGGGTGATCCGGTTGGGCACGTTCTCCGACGACATGATCACCACCGGAATCTCCTTGAGCTGCGACGACTCCTTGACGCGCTTGAGGAGCTCGTACCCGGTCATGCCGGGCATCCAGTAGTCCGTGATGATCATGCTCACGTCGGGGAGCAGGCCGAGGCAGAGGAGCTCAAGAGCCCTAGTCGCCGAATCCACTGTGGTCACTGCACAAGTCAAGAACACAATTTAGCCAACAGGTCACAGTTGCTAATGAATCGATGGTGCTGATGAATCGATCAATCTGTATTGTTATTTGCGTTGGACCGATGTTTACCTCTGTATTTGGAGCTGCGTAGGATCTTGGCGATGACGGCCCGGTCGACGGAGCTGTCGTCGACGGCCAGGACGTGCATCTCCTCCTGCTCGACCACGTCGGCTGCCGTCACCGGCACGACCTTCCTGTCGCTGGCCTTATGGAGCAGCCGCAGCCATTGCACAAGCAAGTTGGATCGATGAATCTTCAACCAGACCGAACAGAACGAAACCAGAATCTCTTCTTGCTGTTGCGCTGTTGCAGTAGTAAGATCAAAGCACTCGTCTCGGGTTGTAAAGGAAATGAAAGGAGTTTGGTTGCGAGGAGAGGCGGAGCCGCGCGCGCGTTTATATACAGGCGTGGAAAGGTGAAGGCGACGGGATAGAGGGACTGGGAGAAATTAATGCGAGGGAAATCCTGCGAGATCTCAAGGCGCGCGGATCGAGTAAAACCTTCACTCGGCGTCGCGGGCCCACTGCCCAGGGGGCCGATCCGGGCAGCGGATCCGCGGGGCCCACGCGCCATGCAACCTCCCGGGTGGGGCCCGCGCGACGATCCGGCTGGGATTTCCCTGCCTCGGCTCTCGCTGTCGACGCCTGTCACCCCACGTATGCGCGGATCTCGCCGGTACCGGTCCTGGTGGTTTGGATTGGATATTGGACTGCTTCCTTCCTTCCTTCCTTCCTTCTCGCTTTGCCTTCCCAAACGCGTGGTGTGCTTTTTCTTCGGATTCCGGAGAGATTTGCATGCATGGGGAGCGTATCTTGTGTTCTTTTCATGCCCTCCTCGTGGACTCTTTCTAGGTGAGCGGTGCTGGGCTCAAATCTTCTCGGGTTTACAAATCTTTTTTGGATGATGATCATCAGGGTTGCATTTGGATTCCAGGAGATTACCTCTAACTAATTATGCTCTTCCTGCAGTGTTCCTTGGGCATCGTCGTGCATGAGTGTGTTGGTTAGCCGGCCGGCGATATGATAGAAGATCGGTACCGCGCGCTAAAACAGAGCAGTCCAGCTTTCATTGCTACCGGTGAAGCGTCGGCGAAGATTTGGCCAACCAAAATTCATCTCTCATGAGTCGTGTTTTCATCCATGATCCATCCAAAGTCACACACAAACAAAGGCTTTGTCACGGTCGAACGCAAGAACCTTCAAGATATGCTACGGAACGCAAGAACCTTCCAACACGCCTTGTCGTATCCTGCCACCGCTATCTACGTCTCGGAGCGTACGTACATACGCATAGAAATCGTCAGGCGCGACCTGCGTGGCAGCATCGATGAGAATCCCGCGAATTCAATCAAACCCGGACGATCGCGATCCGGCCGGCGCCGATCGCTTGGTTCCGTGGACGAAATCTCTCGACGTGACCGGCAATCACGACACGGATCGATGCAGCGCTATTGGCTTGAATCTTCAGTACGCCGTACTCCTTTGGACGAGCTCCTCGCCACCGACGGATCGCAGGACCCGGGACCAGGCTTAACCGGCGCCCAATCTCCTGTAGCAACGTCGCCTGCTTCAAATCCTCAATCTTTGCGGGACACTCAGAGTTGATACGTGCCTGCAGAATGTAACGGTGGTGTTAATAACCCCATCATCTTTGCTCTGCGTATGGATGTGGACACGAGTCGAGTGAATCCGAGAGATCTGGTGGTACCACATCCTCTTAGCGAATGAATGGCGTGTTGGTGGTACTCGATTTGGTTGGTATACTGGAAAATCGACCTGATTCATTTGCGTCAGACGGTGTGGTACAATACACGTACATTTGCAGCCCGATACAGAGTCGTAAGTACGAAACAGAAGTTGGCGAGATTAATGGTCATAAATCAGACCAGTACTTCTGTCGCTTGACAAATGAACTTTATTTTGTTTCAGCATTCTGAAATATCTTGATCTAGCGGTTGCGCGAGGACCATTTTAGCTCAAAAGCTCAGGCTGTGATTTTTGTAATTTACGTACACAATGCTTAAAACCACAAGTTGAAAAATGTGGAAAGCCGTGCTAACTATAATTTACAAAATCTGGATTCAGGATAACACAAACTCGCAAGATAGTAAAGGGGGGAAAAACGAGATAGTCATTTTTTTTTATCTTCACCAGTACTAGCTGACAGTTCAGTTATCCCAGGACTGAACATTTTGAAAAGAACTTAGCGAAAGTTTTTTAATTTTTTTTTTTTGCGAGGCAGCAAGAAGAATTATCCTACTTAATTACCAGCTTTTCCATTTACTAAGGAGGCTGGGATGTCCGTTGCACGCCATTGACCAGCTAGAAGATCTGGTTTTACATCAGCTGGAATCCTATATACCGGTGTCATCATCTGTATTCTTCTGAAGATAAAGTTTCTTTTTCCCAGAAGGGGTCATCGCCTCCCAATTCCTAATTCCGCGTGCTTCAGCGGTATCTCTCATTCTCGGAGCTGATCTGCTTGCGTCAACCACGTATCCGAGCGGATTCTCTCGGTGCAGAAACTTCTCACCTGACTCGTTGAAAGTTGAATTCATCCTTCCAACCACCAAACCCGTACGTGTATGTAAACCTGCATTGACCGGACCCCATAATTCCACTTCCTTCCCTTTCTCTCCCCTTCAGCTTCAGGTGAACTATGCTTGGTCAAACTATAAACAAGGTTAGAAGCAACGCCAAGAAATATAATAATCAGCTTGTGCGGCACAAGTCACTATTTATACACTGTTCTTCTATCGTGCGTATCTCACTCACATGGGTGAGGGGATATTTTTGTTGTCATGCATGATGTGCATCGTATAGTGGTGAAAAGTATGCATTAGTTCCTGCCTAATGTTTCACAAAACAATGGTTTCTTCTTGAAAATCCCTGATCACAAATTTCGGTGCTGTTAAATTATATTGACATATCATGATGCATTCTAACTTCCTCTATTTTTTCTCTGGTCACTAGGACAAGTCGAATTGTCGCTGGGACAAGAAAACATATTTGAAAACAGTACTGTATGTGATTGTTCACAGTGCATCTAGAAGCTTGAAATGGCTCGGTACTACCACTCGTACACCAGAGACAGAGAAAGGGAGAAGACGCACACAGATTTCCCAAGCAGCAGGTGCCAGAAAACCAATCAAACGCGAATCGCTTTGCTTGATCCGTTTCGGCACCCGGGAAGGAAAAGACACTCTTTAGCATCAACTGGTAACATGGGACACGAGATCTTTGTGGACAGGATCTTCGGCAGGTGAAGCGAATAGCATGGCGACCGGATCCTACCTTGCCTTTTTCAGTAAGAAATGGAAACGCTAGAGAGAAAGACTAGTGGGTACACATGGTGCTTCTACTGACGAAAGAGTTCGCTGACGTTTGTTCATCTGTAATCAGAGCTAGTGCAGGCTGCTTCCTTGCATCCATGGCAGAGTAATCCGATTTTCTTACAATTACCATCCTCATTTTTTTTCCTCGAACGCGCAGGAGAGCTGCGTGTCTTTTCATTAAGGAGGAAAAAATTTTGTTACAATTGCCATGCTCTGGCCGAGGTTAGTTTTAGTTTACATTCGCGCCTGCTACAATTTTGCCTACCTACAGCTTCCTCGGGTCTACGGCAAGAGCTCACGTAGCCTCCTTGCTCCTGCCAGTCTCCACTCAATTGAATCCTCGGCGATGATATTGGCGATCGCCTGCACGCTTGGTTGGGCACCATCGAACACACATCTATTCCTGTGCTTCCAGATGGCCCAACAGACAAGCATGACCAGCGTGTTGAATCCCTTCTTCTTATCACGCGGAACACTTCTTAGAGCTCGGCGCCACCAATTCTTGAAATTGGGTTCATCTGTAGTCGGTGTTGCATGCTGTAATCCGACGACGCTTAGGGTTCTGAACCATATCTCCCTCGCAACGACACAGGAAGTTAGGATGTGCTGGATCGTCTCGTCCTCTTGATCACAGAGTGGGCAGTGTTCTGGGTGTTGCAATCCACGCCGAGCCAATCGGTCTGCTGTCCAACAACGATTGAGAATTGCCAACCACACGAAAATTTTCACCTTGAGTGGCGCCCAAGCTTTCCACAACCTCTTGTAACCATCCTCATTTCTTAATTGGGTATGCAGATATAAGTACTCCATATTCCTACACTGTCTTCCGTCGATTGGTTCCTTGAGATGTCAGGAACGTGCCATTCGTGTCGTGCCCTGCCCTGCCCTGTAAAGTGCAAACTGTTCCTTCCCTCAAAGAGAAAAAGAGCAGTAGTACTCTTTCCCTGGAGTGGGCTTGACGTCGTCTGCATGCAAATGAAAACCCTTTGTTTCGTGCGCTAAGCTACCCTGTCATTGCGGATCTCGGAACCGGCACCATATTGTTTTCAGGCTACAAGGCGCCTAGCTAGTAGTAGTGGTATACTACACGGCATACGAGACGGTCGATCTGAGCGATACGATTCGATTTCCTTCCTGGCCTGCAGCAGCTGTATGTGAGATTTTTGAGGGGAAAAGGATATCTCTCGGGAGAAGGGGATGATAACTTTGTGTGTGGATGCCGCCGGAAGGAGCGAGCCGACTGCGGGCAACATGCTTTGGTGCCGGCCGGGGGGTGGTGAATCGTATCGTATCCTAGCTGCCTCGGTTGTCGACAACTCGTGGAAAGAAGGAAAGATTCTTTCCTAAAGTGGGGGACGCCAGGTACGAGAATGGAGATCGCACGGAGCATCAGATACTCTGTGGCAGGGTGTGCCATATCGGGAGAACAGCAGGGCGAAGCTAACCCCCACCGGCCAGCCACCCCGCCCCGTTCAGAGAGTTTGCATGTGCACGCCGTTGATAAATTAAACAGTTCCGCTATCCATCCACCTGCTGATGTAAGTAGGAGTATGTATGGTGACTCGGGTGCTTGGCGAGGCGAAATAAGGACATTCAAGGAACAGCGAGATCGTCGTTGATATGGATCAGGTGACGGTAATCTTCACATACTCGTTCGTCGCAATGCTAACTGACGGGATGGACCGCATCCGTGCATGCAGCAATTGTTCATAAACGGACGAAGCAGCAAAGCACCTGCACCTGGCCATGCATGCAGGCCGTGACTATCCACTGAATCAATCCCCCGGCGTATCCCTGCGCTTGGAGGACGTCGGCAAGGGGACCGCGTCCCAGGGGCGAAGCCAGCGCCCAAGCTCACCGGGGTCGGCAAGCTTGGTCGACGGGGTCAGACAGTTTAATGAACATGGTTTTCTACTGATTTGGCGAGAAGTCGTCGGAGTCGGCCGACCCCAATGCTACAACGTAGCTTCGCCCCTGCCGCGTCCGGCATGGCTCCGCCGCAGCGCGATCCGCTTCGAGCGGCGCACGGAGGAGATCGATCGATCTCACGGAGGGACGGCGGTGGCGGTGCGGTATCTATCTCCTCTGTCCAATGGCGCGCTCAACTTGCTGCTGCCGGACTTGGGGCAAGACAGGAGGAAGCTGCGCGCGGGGACGCCACCCATCAGGTAGGTTCTCAGGCGGTGCCTCAGCTCGGCCACACACACACATGCATGACAGCCGTGCATGGCTCACGCGGGTGCCTATTTTACTCGGCAACTTGCAGGGGCGGGGTGGTGGTGGTGGTGGTTTCGTTCAGGTTGGTCGGTA